>JAJJKW010000363.1:0-38711 GCA_023805745.1 Isotricha sp. YL-2021b | reverse complement strand
TATAAATTTATAATTTTCAAATTGAAAAATAAAAAATATAAAATATATATTTTTTTTAATTATAAAAATAAATATTTTATTTTTTTTTCATAATTATTATTCATTATTTAAATAAACTGATTTTTCAAATTTCAATGATAATTAATAAATAAGGTTATAAATAAAATAATTGATATCGATTAAAATTCACCAAAAAAAAAAATCTTTTAAAAATGAAATATTTATTATATTTTAAAGAATAATGTTTTTTTATAATTAATTAATTTTACAAAAAAAGAAAAATAATTTTTTTTAATAATTTTCCTCTTCAAAAAATTATTTTTTAATATTTTTAACAGTTTCAGATTTTTTTTTTAATAGTACCCTAGATTAATGTGTTTTAAAAATTAAAAATAAAAAATATATTTTTATTCCATAAATAAAATGAGCAGTTGAAAAAATATCTTTTTACTCCCATAAAAACGAACCAATTATTTTTTTAATCTAACTGTAAAACATTAAATATTTTGAAAAAAAGTTAAAATAAATGAATAAAAATTATAAAATTTTCTAAAAAAAGGGAGGAGAAAAAAAATGAAAAAATTAATAATAATAATTTCATTAATATTATTAATATTATGTGCAGATGATAGTTGTTCTTCAAAAAGTCAATCAGATTGTACTTCAGACTCATCATGTACATGGACAGCAGCTTCATGTACAGGAGGAACAGAATGTACTTCAGTGACAGAGGAAGCAACTTGTGGAACAACATCATATTCAGGAACATCAACAGCTTGTACATATACGGCAGCAATTACTGCTAGTTGTAGTGGAACAATTACTTGCTCAGACATAGATGATTCAACTTTATGTACGACTGTAGGATGTACAATGAGTGAAGGAGAAAATCCAGCATGTAGTGGAACCTCCACCTCAACCTGTTCAGCTTTAACAGAAACTAATTGCGAGGATGCTGGTTGCTCATATACTGCTGGCTCAGATGCCGCTTGTAGTGGTGATGATAGTTGTACTTCTCATACTTCTAGTCAAAGTGATTGTACTGGTACTACTTATACTTCTAATGGAGGTACTTGTACTTGGACAGCTGGTTCTTGTTCTTCTTCTTCTTCTTCTTCTTCTTCTTCTTCTTCTTCTTCTTCTTCTTCTTCTTCTGATGATAATGGAAATAATTTCATTCAAGTTTCTAAATTCATTTTTACTATTTTTACCTTATTATTTTAAATTAATTTTTTTCAAGATATAAATCACAATTTATAATTCAAGATAATTTTCACTTTCCACTTTCCACTTTTTTCTCATTTTTTTACCAATTATTAGAAACTATTATAATTTATTTTTATAAATTATTTTAATTATTTCAACAAAAAAAACGAATATCAAAAACGAAAATTTTTTTATTAATATTTTTAATAAATTTCTATCATAAATAATTAATTAAAAATATATAATATTCAAAAATTCATATAAATTATTTTTATTATTTTTTAATTATATATTTTAAAATATTTAATATTTAAAAAAAATTTATGTCGTTTAAATTTAAAAATTTTGGATTTGTTTTTATTATATTTTTATTTATAAAAAATATATCTTCATTATCTTGTGATAAAGTAGCTATTTTACCAAAAAATTTTGAAAATCTTCTTCCAAATTATGAAAGTTTACCTAGAGTTCATTTATATAATAATTTCTTTTTATCAGAAATAAATTCAAATTCAGATATAATAAAATTAAAAATAAATATAACTAAACCTTCAATATTTAAATTACAAATAACACCTTTTCATGCAAGAATGAAAGTAGAAATTGAAAATTATGATTTAAAAGAAGTAAAAAGTGGAATTCCAATTGAATTTAATATATTTGATAAAAATAAATTAATTGAAGGATTAATTATTATTAAATTTATTGATATTATTCATGAACAAGATACAATGTCAATTGAAATGTCACAAATTATGTCAAGTGATAGTTTTTGTAATGAACCTTATATGTTATTAGAAATTGCTTTTGAAGAATATGAACATTTTAATAATAGATTAAATAAAATTAATCAAGATAATAAATATTTAAATGAATTTGGAGAAGATTTTTATAAAATATTTCAAGATATTAAATATGCAGAAGTTAAAAAAAAAGGAAAAGATTTATTAATTCAAAAAGTTAAAAAAGATCTTTCTTCTTTTAAATTAAATATTTTATTACCTGAAGGACAATATTTAGGTTTATATCAAATTTATGTATATAATTCTTTTGATTTGGCAATTCCACAATTTGAAGATTTAAGTAATAATAATGAATCAATAATATTAACAAAATATTTTATTAAAATACAAATGTATTCTGAATTTATTATTGGAGGTTCAATTAGAATTTTAATAATAAAAAAAACAGAAAAAGATAATTTAATAAATTTGAAATGTTTATTAAATGGAAAATGTATAATGTCAAAAAGAAATTCAAAAAATTTAATTTTATTAGAAACTTTATTAACTCCAGGAGATTATGAAATATTATTTATTGATATTTCAAATGGATTTTTTATTAAAAATATAAATTTATCTTATTTACCAATTTCTTTAGGAATTAAAATAAAATATATGAAAAAAACACAAAATAGATATAATTGTAATGGAAAAAGACTTCCACCAAATTTTCAAATATTATTTGAAAAAAATAAAGAATATTTTGAATATAAAGGAGATATAATATTTAATTTAAAAATATTAAAAGATGAATTTTATTTATCAATTCCTGAAGATGATAATTATATTTTAAGATTAAATACATATTATCAAGATGGTAATAATATTGATATTAAAATATATGAAATTCAAAGTGAAGATATATCTGATAAAATATTATATGTTAAAAATTCTTTTTGGGGAGGTCAAAGTTCAATTGTTGCATCATTATCTAAAGGAAAAAAATATTCTGTTGAATTTGATTATTCTTCTTCTTTTTTTGCTCAAAATGAAAGAAAATTTTGTGAAATTTATTATTTAAAAATGGCTTTAGGAAGTGAAAATTATATTAAAAAAATTTCTCCATTTTCTTATTTTTCTGAACAATCATGTAAAGATTATTATAATAATACTATTAATCAAACTATTGATGAATTTCTTAAAAAATTTTCTGAACAACATACTGATCAAAGTTATTTTTATTTTTTTAAATATGAAATTGTTAGTCAAGATATATTAACTTATAATAATTTAGATAATACTTTTTTTAAAGAATCTTTACAAGATTTTTCAATTATTTATTCAGGCACATTTCAAGTTAATGATGATATAAATTTTTATATTGAATGTATTTCTGAATTTATTTCTGGAATAATTATTCCAATAATAATTCCATTAAATGAAAATAAAGATTTTAATTTATCAAATGAATATTTAAGAAAATTTTTATTACATAAATCTAGAATAAATATGAGATTAACAGAAGGAAAATATCAATTAATTTTAGTTCATGGATTATCTCAATATACTTCAAGTAATAGTGAATCTAATTTACAATTAGATTCAATATTTAATGTTGATAGAATACCAAAATGTGTTAATTTTAAAATTAGAATTGTTTCAATTTCATTAGATTCTAATGATAAAAAAAAATGGGAATGTAATTATATGAAATATCATCATATACCATATAATATTACAATGAAGAATGATCAAGATAAATATTATTATTTTAATCATCATATTTTAATTCCAATTGATGAAAGTAATTTTCATTTAATTATACCTGAAAATAGTCAATATTTACTTAAAGTTAGAATTCAATTTGAAGATAATTATGATGTTGATTCAATGGAATTTTGGCTTGAAAGTAATTATGAAATATTAACTTATGGTAAAAAAGAAATTTCTGAAGAAGGGGAAAAATCTACTACTTTTTATTTATATTATTTACTTCAAAATAACACAAATTATAATCTTATATTTAATAATAAAGATAAAAATTTTGGAATATTTTTTGATAAATGTAGATTATTTACTTTAGAATTTTCTATTGTTAATGCTAAAAATATTTTGAATCAAGATTGTATATATTTAAAACCAGATATTAAAAATGTTATTTATACTCGTTTAATTGATGAAGATAATTCTTTAACTGAATATAAATCTCAAAGTATTTTTAATATGTTTTATAAAGAAATTTATGGTGATAAAGTTAATCATAAAGGAGAAATCTTTTTAAATAAATATGATGCAATATCTTCTTTAACATCACAACATTCTCTTTTTCAATTTAAATTTAATTTAAATAATTCTCCAGATATGTTTTTCTCATACGATTTTGAAATTAAGAGTGATTTATCTAGAATAACTTTATTAATAGAAACTCCTTATGGTTTACCAGTAAATTTATTTGCTAAAATTTATAAATTACAACAAAAAATATATCAATTTAATCCAAACGACAATAATAATATAACAGATAATTTAATAAAAGAAATAATATCAAGCCAAGATATGGAAGATGAAAATATTTTATCAATAAGAGGATTACTTTTATCTTATGGTAAATATAAAGTAATTTTTGGAATAAATAAATCAATGATAAATAAAAATATTTTAGATTTATTAAATTTTAATTTATGTGTTTCATTTACAGCAAAATTAATAATAGAAAATAAATCTTATAATTCATTAACAAAAGGTGCTTTTGGAAAAAATGAAAATTGTCCTTATATTGAAGTTCCAAACAATTTAAATATTCCTGGATGGATAAAAAGTGATACTTCATATACAATAAATAATATGCAAAGATTTAAAGTTAAATCTGAAAAATTAATGAGAAGTTTTGAAATTATTGAAAAATCTCTTTTTAAATTATATATTCCTGATGAAGATGGTATTCATGCTCATAATTCAATTAGACTTTTTAAAGAAGAAAATAATCAAATGAAGATTTTAGTTATAAAAAAAGGAGAAAAAAATAATTATATTGATTATGTTTTAGAACCTGGAAAATATAATTTTGAAATTGAATTTAATTTAAATCAATATAAAATATTTTACGAAAAAGGAGAAGAATATAATCATTTATGTTTTTATTTTGATTTATTACTTTCATTAATTCCTATTAATGAAATTTATGATTTTGATGACTTAAGTAATATGGATTTATGTGAAAATAAAGGTTTAGAATTAATAGATGAAATTGAAAAAGGACAAAATGATGATTATCAAAGAATTATATTTAAAAATATAAAAGATCAAAAAAACCAAAAATTAATAAAAACAATAAAAATAATACCCAATGAATTAGGTAAAACAAAACTCGAATTAGAATTTATTTTTAATTCATATATTGATCCATTATATACTTTGATTCCCTATAAAATTATTAACAATAAAAGAGTTTTAACTCCAGTAAGATTATTAAAAAATGCAAATTTTATTTGGTTAATTTTAAATATAGAAAAAAATACTCCTTATGAAATTGATTTAATGTCTAGAGTATATAATTCAATTGATTTATGTTCAATTGGGACATTAAGTTATAATTATTATGATATTTTAACTAATGAACAAGATAGTAAAAAAATACAATGTGAAATAACAGATACTTTACCATCATATTTATTTTTGACAAAAGATAATAATAATGGAGATATAATAAAAAAATATGGAAATTTACCTGATAAATTAACTGGAGAATTTTATTTTTATGGTAAATTTTTAATTCCTAAAATCATTAATTCCTTAAGAACCGAATTTATGATTTTACAAGAATCTATTATTTTCATTCAAGTTAATCCCATGTATAAAATTAATAATAATAATATATTTATTGAAATTTATCGTCATTCTGATACTTTTTATAGATATGGAAGTTCTGAATTTAATGGATTAGTTATTGAAAGTATTTCTAATAAAGATATTTTATCTCCTTCAAATGATAAATTTTTACTTTATGATTTAGATATTATATTTGATAAAACTTTAACTAAATGTGAAAGTTTTGAAATATTATTTAGTATTATTCCTAAGAAAATATATCAAGATTTTTATACTAATTGTAATAATATCAAAGAAGATTTATCTGGTAAAGAAAATATACCTTATTTAATTGAAATTTCTAAAACTAAAACATATCAATATTCTTCCCATTGTAGCGAATTAAAAGGATTTACATTAAATCCATATACAAATAATTTAGAAAAAGAAATTACAATTTTAATAAATGAAAGTTCAAATTTAGATATTATTCTAAATTATGTTCATTCAGACAATTACATGGATATATCATTAAGAAATGATAAACAATTATATTTAATTGGAAAAGAATCTATAGATAATAGTCATAAAAATGGAATAAGAATAAATAAAAGAATTACAATAGATTTAAATGAAGGAAAATATATACTTAAATTAACATATCATAAAATTTTCACTTACTTTTTATCAAAAATTTTCTCAGAAACAGAATTAAATAATATATGTCATTCATTTAATTTAGATATTTCTGTAAATTTAATCAATGATTTTACAAATTATTATTATTATGATGAAATAAATGAGTTAGAATATAATTACCAAGATGATGCAGATATAATAAATGTTTTTCCATCAAATTTAAATAATATAAGAATAGGAAGTAAATTAGATATAAATTTAAAATTATCAAATGATTTTATTTATTCTTCATCACAATTATTATCAATGAAAGAAATGATATATTTAAAAGAATATGATGAAATAAATGACTCAATTATGGGAGAAAATATATTTCCAAATTATATAAGTGATTTCTCTTTAGACGAATTAACATATACATTTGAAATAAATGAAAATATATTCCAAATAAAAAAATGTTATCTTTTATTTTATAATCCAAATATATTTTTAAATTCAACAGATTATTATCTTTATGATTTAATAATATCAAATGAAAATCATATTTATTGTACAACGAGATGTCAATGTAATCAAAAAAGTAATTATATATGTTCATTAAATAATAAATGTAGATGTAAATTTCCATATACAGGAAATAATTGTTATGAATGTGAAGATGGTTTTTCAAAGAGTGAAGATGGAACTTGTATTGATAATAATTTAACAAATTTAATTTGTACTGATAAAGAAACTTGTAATGATCAAGGTTATTGTAAAATACCTTTTTCTACTTTTAATCCTTATGATATAAATTTAATTAATCCTTGTATTTGTAAAGAAGGTTTTGAAAATCAAAAAGGATTTCCTTCAGTAAGTTTTTGTAATAAATGTATTGATAAAAATAAATATTATCCTTTTTGCACTGATTATAATTTTAAAACTGATAATGATGAAATCATTAAATTTGGTTGGAATACTAATTGTTATAATATTATTAGAGCTCCTACTTTACCAGATAAATTATTTGAATTACAAAAAAGTGATTCTTCATTAAATTTAAATGAAATTTATAAAGTTAATGGTGAAAATGAAAAAACTGAATTTATTATTAGTGAAGAAAGTGTTATTAGAGTTATGTTTATTTCTAAAGAAATAAATAGAGGAAAAGTTAGTTTATTATATAATAAAAATGATAATACTCCTATTATTCAAACTGAAGGAAAAGAAGGAATTGAAAGTTTTATTATGAGATTAAATCCAAGAGAAGTTCCTTATATTATTAAAATTGAACATTTAAATTTAAAATATACATGTAATAGATATCAATTAAAAATTGAAATAGAACCTTTAATTGTTATTTTTGAAGATTTAAAATGTGATAATAATAATAATATAAATAATAATAATTTTATTTTTATTGGGAATTCAATTAATAATGAATTAAATTTAAATGGTAATGACTCTGAAATATTAAATAAATTTAATGAAAAAACATTATATATTAATGGAAAAGATATATTAAAACAAAATAATATTGATAATAAAATATTTTATAAAAATAAAATTGATGATAATAATTATAATAAAGGCTTTATATCTCAAGGAAAAATAAATGAACCTTTTGAATATAATATTAAAATAAAAGTAACTAAACCAATAACTTTCAGTGCAATATCAAGTTATTCTTTTATATCAAATGATATATCTTTTGAAATAATAGATTTAAAGGTAAATTATCCTATTGCAACAGGAAATTGGTTATTAGGTGAAATATCTAATAATGAAAATGACATAAATTTATTTTCAGGTTTATCAACTTTATTAACTGAAGGAGAATATATATTTAAAATAAAACAAAATATAATTCCAAATCAATTAATTCAATTACTATATTCTAATAAAAATATTCAAAATACAAATAAACTGTGTTTTAATTTTAATCTAAATTTACAATCAGTTCCAATTGAATCAATTTCAGATGTTGACAAAGTATTTTTTTATGATAGTATAAATAAAATTATAAGTGTTGATCCACCAAATTTATCATCTCAAAAAATAAATAAACAATTACAAATTTATATATCATTTAATTATCCAATAAGCACAAAATTAAAAAATTTACCTGAAAATAACTTTCCAATAAATCAGACATTTTATTTAGAAAACACAATAAATCAAAATAAAATATATCCTTCAAAATTATCATTAATAAAAAAAACATTCCAAATAATATTTAAAGAGAATTCACTAGATTTTAATCAATGTTATGAATTAAAATTTAATTTACAAAGACTTAAATCAATTGATGTAGAAAATCAAACAATAATATCAGATTATCCAATAAAGCATAAATATTGTACAAAAACATGTGAATGTAATCCAAATATGAATACTGAATATTCATGTGATTTTGAAAATAATAAATGTATTTGTAAATCTCCTTATAAAGGTGAAAAATGTATGGAATGTATTGATGGTTATTTTATAAATAATGGTAAATGTATTTCTTTAAATAATTGTAATAAAAATTTTTGTAATGGAAATGGGATTTGTGTAAAAGGAAATTTAAATGGTAATAATAATATTCAATGCCAATGTAAAGTTAATTTTATTGGAAGTAAATGTGATAAATGTTCTAATAATAAAAGAATTTATCCTAATTGTGATAATTTAAATGAAGGAAATTATAATAAATTTTATAAAGGTAATTCAATTAAAGTTGTTAAATTAGGAAGAATTGATAATGATTGTTCTTTTCAATTTATTCCTTCTGATTTAGATATTTTAGGTTATTTACAATTAGATGGAAATTTACATATAAGTGGAAAATATTCTATTAAAAATATTAAAGGGAAAAATCATGTTACATCATTTACTTTATTTAAATTATCTCATATTAAAATTTATATAGAACAAAATAAAGAAAATTTCTTAGTTGGAATAATTCTTCTTGATAAAGATGAAAAAATTTTAGCTTTTAATAAAAATATTAAAGGAACTGATGGAAGTGATAGTGTTTCTTTATTAGATTTTATTGCTGATAGTGGAAAATATTATTTATATTATTCAATAAATGATATTTCAAATATTGGAGATAATTTAAATTCATTTGATGTTTTAAATAATTTAAGTCCTGAAAATTTATGTAAAAATATTTATTTAGAAATGCAAGTTACTTCTTTAGAAAAAGAATATTCTAATATTGAAATAATAAATAAAAATCATAATAAATGTACATCATTAAAAAATGTTACAGAAGAAATTAATAATAATCCAATTATTCCACAAGATTTTTCTTTCTATAATGAAAAGAAATTAGATTATGAAAAAATAAAAAATGAAGGTTTAACTAATAATTATATTCATTTTCGGAATAATGAATCAAATAAAGAAATAGATTATTTCCATTTTGAATATTTATATGTTCCAGATTTAATTAATGAACACTTTCATATTGAATTAAGTTTAGAAAGTAAATTTTTACATAGTCAAATAGGAATTTTATTAGAAGTTATAGAAATAAATGATGAATTAAGAGAAAAAATAAATAATTTAAAAAAAGAAGGAACTTTAACTCAAAAAAAATTAACTCAAATATTAGGTAATAGTCAAATAAAATCTCCTATTTGTTCTCTTCATTGTTTTGTAGGAAATAAAAAATTTAATTCATATTTAATTAAAAGAAAATTACCAAGTGATACTCTATTTAGAATTTGGTTATATGATATTTCCCAAAATCCTTTAATATTAGATAATATATTTTCAACTTATGATAAAAATTTATGCTTACAATATAAAATAACTTTAAGATTTTATTATGAACAATCAAAAAATAATTCTTTAACTTCATCTTCATTATGTTCAAGTAATGAATTACCAAAAGATTTAAATACAAAAGACTATTTTGGTGATGAACAATATATAAAAAGATATGGATTTCATATTTTAGATAATTTTAGAATTGATAGATTAGAAGATAATAATCATATAATGAAATTTAAAATAGAAAAAAATCAAATGTTTAGAATGTTAATATCACCAGGAAGAGTAAATGTAGAAGTTCAATTATATTATTATGATAATGAAAATAAAACAAAAATTATTTCTAAATGTGATTCAAAAATTGGAGAATGTGCTTTAGCTTTGGAATTACCTATTGGAAAATATGGAATTATTTTTAAATTTTATCCTCCTAGTTCAGGTTATACTAAATGTGAAAGTATTAAAATGGAATTTTCTATGATGGATTTTGATGCTTTAGGAAGTAATATTCAAAATATGAATTTTATATATAATAAAACTGATAAAAATGGTAATTTAATTTTTAATCCAATTAATTTTAATAATCTTATTTTGAAACCAGTTGATGATTTATATAATAAACCTTTAGATTCTATATCATTTAAATTTAAATTAAATGATATTCAAACTTTAAATATTGATGCTAATAATATTAATAATAATAATATTATTGGATTTAATGAACAAGTTCAAATTGACAATTTTGAATTTTATATTAAACCTGAAGATGATAGAAAAATAAAATTAATAACATATATTCAAAGTGATTTTATATTTTTAGATGCAGCTCCATATTTAATTTATTATCCAGAAAATAAAAAAGATGGAATAATATTATATCTTCCAAATCATAAAAAAAACTTTAATAATATTATAACACATAGACTTTCATCAGGTAAATATCAATTATCTTTAAGATATTATAAACCAATTCATTTGACAATAAATAATATAGAAGATATTAATTTAGAAAAAGCAAATTATGGAGAAATACATTTTGATATTCAATTAATAAATTTATCAAATGATATTGTATCCATAAAAACTTCATCAAAAATAATAAAATTAAAACCATATACTTCAAATTCAAAATTATCTAATAATTATATTTGTAGAAAATTTGGAATTCCAATTCCAAAAACATTTGATTCTTTAAGATATTTATTATTTAATGCTGAAACTCATATAATAGATGATTATATTTTACCTCCTTTAGGAGAAGGAGAAGATAAAATAAAATTTAAAGCTAATAGATTTCCTAGATCAGTTTTTAGAATTTATATTGAAAGTAAAATTGCAAAAATTAAAATTTCATTATATAAAAAAATACCAAATGATAAGAATAATAGATATAATTTAATTTCTTCAATAACAAATAATAATCATCATTTTGCAACATTAATGGAAATTTTAGAAGAAAATGAAGATTATATGATAATATTAAATTATTTAGGTTATAATGATTTAAGAAGTTCATATAGTCAAATTTATTCAAAATCAAATTGTAAAACTTTTAAAATGGAAATTGCAGTAGAAAAAAATCATAATTATGCATGTCCAACAGATAATAAAAAATATAATTATTTAACAAATTTAAAACCAATACCAAATATTCTTCCAGTTAAATATTTAAATAAATCCCAATTTTTTTCATATGATAGTTCACTAGAATATAAAGGAGAAGAAAAAGATTCTGGTTTTATTTATATGTTAAGAAGTGATAAAGATCAAATAATTAATTTTTCTGATTTTACAGTTTATAAACCTATAGATTTTAAATTTGCTGTTATTAATGATTTTATTATGGCACCAGTTACAATTATGTTAAAAAATAAAAATTCTAATGATAGTATTATTTCTTATGGTGATTTATTTGATGGAAGAACTGTTTTATTAATTAAAAATTTACCTAAAGGTTCTTATAGTTTAGAATTATTTCTACCTAGTCAAAAAACTTCTTTTTTTAATCAAGAAATTTGTTCTATTTATGATATTCAAATTGAAGCTAAAAAATCTAGTAATCATTTTAGAGAAAAAGAATTGGCTGAAACTATTGAATTATTTAATGAAAATATTGATGTTTTTGGAAGAATTCCTTTTACTTTAAATAATCCTAAATTTATTTTAAATTTTGAAAATGCTTATATTAATTATGAGAATTATTATATGATGAGATTTAATAATACTGAAAATGGAATTTATAATGGAAAAGGATTTAAAAGTTTAGTTAATAAAATTGATTTTAAATTAAATTACGAATCTGTTTGTAATTTTAATATAAATTTGTTAAATTTAAAAAATAATAAAATAGAAATAGCCATTGAAGGGATAACAAAATTTTCAAATTATATTAATTTATTAATAAAAGGAGGTAGTTATATTTTAATAATAAAACTGACCCAATTTAGTGATAATAATTCTTTTGATTCAATTCAATATTCTGATTTAATTAATAAAATATTTAATTTGTATATTGGAATTTCACCTTTAAATAGAATAAAAGAAGTATATAATTATAATAATATTATTTCAAGTTATCATCAATGTATTACAAATTATTTACCTAATTTAATAGAAATTCCAAAAAATGAAAGTCAATATAGAATTATTAATAAATTATTCACAATTAAGAGAAATGATATCAAAGGTTATATAATATCAAACACAACCATAAATTTAAATAATTCAAATTTAAATAGAATTATTGCAGAAATTGGAACTGATTATGTTTTCACAAAAATATTTTTGAATATTATTTCTTCAAACAATAAAAAATATTATATGATCTTCTTAAATAATATTGGTTTTATTGATGTTTTTTTACCAAAAGGGAATTATACTCTTCAATTAGTTTTAGATGAAGAAATAAAACCAAGTAAGGAGGATTTAAATTGTATTTTATTAAGTATTAATATACATATTATTGAAGTATATAAGAAAATATCAGAAAAAGCAATTTTAGGAGAAAGTAAAATTAATGAAATTTCATCTTTTAATAGTAAAAAATGTGATGGCTTAATTATACCTTTATCAATAGATGCAAATGATAAAAATAATAATAAAACTCAATATCAAAATCATTTTGATAATGCTTTGTATTTTATTAATAATCAAAAAACAAGATATAGAAAAAATATAAATGAAATTGATGTTAAAGCAAATGGAAATATTTTGTTCTTAATATCAACATATATAAATCTACCAAATGAATTTAATATAATCCCAAAACTCATAGTAAATACAAACAGAAGAAAATATTCTAAATCTTCAAAATTAAGTTATTTAAGTCAAGATATGAAAATTAGAAAAACATTTTATCATTTAGATAATAAAAATAATAAAGAAAATTATATCCTTCAACTAGGTTTAGAAAAAGATTTTATTAATGATAAAATATGTCCAAATTATGATATGGATATTCAAATAAATGAAATAGAAACTTTAGTAAAAAATTTAAAATGTAATGTGAGAAATAATAAAATAATAATAAGTAAAAAACCAAAGAAAAATTTAGGAGTAATTTTCAATGAATCATATATCGAAAATTTAACATATGTATTTTTAACAGAAAAAGAATATTCATCCTTATCAAATAATGAAAAATATCTTTCATATATGATAAACTTTACTTTATCATCAGGAGAATATTTTGATAATAATGTTACATCATTTTTCTTAACATTAGATTTAGGATATGATAAATTAATAAGTGAATTTTCAATATATTTGATAAAAGGAAATAATATAATTTCAACATCATCATCTTTTTTTAAAATTGAAAAAGGAGAAAATGGGTTTAATGATCATAAAATATTACAAACAATAATAACAAATAGTGAAGAAAATATAGAAAATATGAAAAATATTTTTGGTGATTATTCTATATTAATAACTGAAAATTCATGGCATAATATATCAAATATTTTAAAAGGAACTACAAATGAAAAATATGATAATATTCCTTTATGTTTACCATTTAGTTATTCTTTAAATATACTTTATAAAGATTATAATTTAGATTCTCCTGAAATAATTTCTATTTATCCTCCTGGACCAGAAATTTATAAAATAAATGGTCAAGATTTAAATTTAAAAATAATTCTGAGTAAAAGCCCTTATACAAAAAATAAAGAACCAATAACTAATTTATTTAATAGAAATGTTATAATGAATAGTTTTTATATTCAAAAAATTGATGAAAATTCAAAAGATAAAAGTAAAAATATAATTGATGAAAATAATATAATTAATGATTTTCTTTTTGGGTTTTTATGGATGAATGAAAATATAAATAAAAACCCTAAAATTTATCCTTATAAAGTATCATCAGCAAATGGAATAAATAATAAAGAATGGTTTTTAATATTTAATAATCAAGATTTTGAAGATGAAACAAAATATGAATTTGGTTTTGATGATTTAGGTTTATATGATAGTAATAATTTAATGTTTTTAAACTATAGAGGAATATTTAAAAATACAATAAAAATAAAAACTGGAAAAATGACAAAATCACCTGATGAAAATATAATTGAAAATGATAATTTATCAATAAATTCAGTATTATCTCAATTATTATCATACGATAATAATAATGATAATTATGAAAAAGAAGATATTGAAGATATTAATCAAGTTGATTTAGTTTCTTCTTATCAAATGTGTAGTGGAAATGGAAAATATATTTATGATAATTTTTTGCAAAAATATATTTGTTCTTGTATTAATGGTTTTACAGGAAAACATTGTGAAATTTGTGAAGGAAAAATAAGAGATAATAAATGTTTTGAAGAAGAAATTAATGAAAATTATGAAAATGATAAAATTACTGAAGATTTTAAAAATATTATTAATAATAATAATCCTTGTGTTAATTGTTTTTATGGTTATTGTGATTTTAATACAGGAAAATGTATTTGTAATAATAATTATAAAGGAAAATACTGTGATGAAAGAATTGTTACTAATGATATTTTAATTGCAAAAAGTGAAGGAAAGTGGTTTATTTTTATTTCTTTTATTCAATTATTTTTACAATTAATTATTGGAATTTTCATTCTTTTTATTTTCTTTTTACTTTTTAGATATCTTATGAGAGAAAGAAGAAAAAAAAAAGGTGATTATGCTGCTTTAGAACAAACTGATGATGATATTACTAATAATATGTCTGTTAATGAGATTAATAATAAAATAAATAAAATTGAACTTATTCCTGAGATTCAAGATAATTAAATAATAATATATTAATTTTGATAATATACATTATTTATTTATTAAATTATATTATTAATAAACTTATTTATTTTTATTTTTGCCAATATTTTTTGATTTATTTTTTTAATATTTTATATAAAAAATATCTTAATATTTAATTTAAATAAAAGAAATAAAAAAATATTCAATTTAATATTATTATTTTTTTATGTCAGAATTTGTTTTTTGAAATTAATTTTTAGTATCTAAATCATCATATTGCATATTTAATTTATTTTGTAATTTTGAAATTAATTCATTTAATTTCAACTCTTTTTCTCTATAACTAGGAGCATTATAATTATAATTTATATCAGTTTTAATATATTTATGACTTTTCTTTTTCTTTTGTTCTTTTTTAGATTGAGTGGAATTTTTTAATTGTTCTTTAACATCATTTAAACTTGATTGTAAAATTTCTTCTAAATTTTTTAAAGATGGTTTTAATAATTTTTTATAAATTTTTTTTTCAAGATTTTTTGAAAAATTAAATAACTTTTCATCAAGTTTATTATCTAATAAATCTTCCATTCTCATCATTTTCCCATTTTGATTTTGAATAAAATCTTTATTAAAGTTTTTAGATGAATTAGATTGATTAGAAGGAATAATTTCTTCTTGGGAAAAATTATTTGTATTTATTGTATTTACCGTATTTAAATTATAATTATTTTTTGAACTTTGTAATTTACATTCAATTAATTTATTACATTCATCTAAAATATCTCTATGACTATTTGGAACAATAATATTTAAATTTTCTAAAATTTTATTCATGTTAATTTTAATTTCATTTAAATCATTTTCTAAATTAGAAATTCTATTATCAAATTTATTCATTAAATCATTTGTATTTGTTTCAAAATTTATTAATTGTTCTAAAATCATTCTATTATTTACATTACTATAATAATAATTATCAGTTGTAGAAGAAAATAAAGGATTTCTTTCTTCTTTAATTAAATTATTATTATCTTTCTCATAACTATCTCTATAATAATTTTGATTAACATTTTTATTATTTGAAACACTTTGTGACGTTAAAATTATTTTAGATTCATCTTTTTCTTCAATTTTCCTTTTCAATTTAAAAATATTACTTTTTTCATTAGAATTTAAATTAGTTTGTATTTTTTTATTTCCAATTTTTTTTTCAGTAAAATCACTATCACTAAGTAAAATTTCACTGTTTCTAGAAGGTAAAGAATTATAAAAATTTTTTTCTTTATCTTTATCTTTATTATATTCATTAAAAGGAAGAGCAGATTCATTTCCAGGTAAATGTTCATATAAATATATATTACTTAAATAAGTTCTAGTTCCACCAAAAGAAGCTTTAATAATAAATTTAATATATATAACATCATTAAATAAAAATTCTTCAGTTGATAAAACTTGAGTTCCACTTGATAAACTTAATTCAAAATTTCCTAAAGAAGTATAATTTTCATCTTTTTTACATATTAAAACTTCAATTAATTTAGGATTTATTTCTAATTTATTTGGACAATAAATTCCTAATCCTCTTATTAATAAAGGTCTTTTTATCATATTTGTTAAATCAAATATTATTTCTTGAGGAAATGATTCTCCACTAAACCATATACTCTAATGTAAAAATTATATATTTCAATTATTTATTTTAATTTACACTTCTCGATGGATTAATTATATTATCATTTGGAAATTCTGTACTGTTATACGAAGTTGAAATTGAAACTCCATTTGATTTAAATAAAAATGGTGTTTCTTGAGACATTTTTTTTATTTTTATTTAATTAATTAAATATATTATTTATTATTTTTCTCTTATTATTAAATGAAAGGTTTTGATAGTATTTCCTTTACAAATTCTAATTCAGGGATGTATTTTACAAAAAATTTAAATTCTGCTTTTATGAAAATTAAATGGCTTTGTATTTATATTATTATTATTAATATTTTTGCTATTTTTTCAAGAATTTTTTTACATGTTTTCACTTTATTAATTGATATTTTTGTTATTTTATTTTTGGCTTTTATTATTTATATTGCAACTCTTTCCTTACAAATAAGTTTAGAATCAAACTCAAATGATACAACATTAAAAAAGTATAAATTTGGTTTTGATATTTGCATAATAATTTATTTTTTTGATTTTATTTTGGTATTAATTTTTGATAATATTTCTTTTATTTCATATGATGAATTTGAAAAATTTTATGCTTTTATTTTTGTTATAATTACAATAATGAAATTAACTCTTTTTATTTTAATTAGAACAATCTTAAAAAATTTAGAAAGTATAGAATAATAATTTAAAATTAAAAATATTATTTAATATATTTAAAATTTTCTCTAAATTCCTAAAATATAATTAAGAGCTTTATCCTTATTTCCATTTGCTTTTTTTAAAGCATCAATTAATTCATCCTCTTTTTTTTGATTAAAAAACTTTTTAAGAGATTTTAAATTTGCTTCAAAATCATCATCATCCTCATTGTCACTTTGAAAATAATCATTATTATTATCATTTACCATATTATTCATATTATTATTATATTGTTCATTATTATTATTAAAGATGTTAAAATTCGATTGTTCATTCTTTCTAAAAACATTAAAATTATTTGATAATTCTTCTTCATCTTCAATTATTACTTTACAACTACAAGAATTGAGTAAATTATCTTGAGGATCCAATAATTTTAATGTTATTATTTCAGTTTGTTTAGGATGATTATTTTTAAGCTTAAGAATTAAAGTAAAATATTCTGATGAATTAATTGCTATTGTTTGATTAATATTTGTTTTTTCTACTTCTAAATTTTCTCCTTCTCCAATTATAAAACAATCTCCTGGTAAAGGACAATTTCCTAAATTTTCAACAACTATTCTAATGTATGAATTATCTTGATTAAAGTCATTTAAACTAAAATTCAAACAATCTGAAAGAAAGTTTAATTGTGCTTTATATCCTCTTTTTCTAAATTCAAAATCATTTTTATATGATTGTTTAATTTTTTTTTTTGTAATTTGATGATTGTTTATTTCATTTTTAAATATTTTTGTTTCGGGTTTTTTATTATAAATATCATTATTATTATTATTATTATTATTATTATTATTATTATTATTATTATTATTATTATTATTATTATTATTATTATTATTAATATTATTATTATTATTATTAATATTATTATTATTATTATTAATATTATTATTATTATTATCTTTTTTATCAAGAAATTCATTTATATATAGATTAATTAATTTTATGAATTCATTAATATTATTTTTGAATTCATTGTTTTGTTTTTCCATTTTTTCTTCATATGTTTTTAATAAATCTGACGAAAATTCTTTTTTTATTTTTTCTATTTTATTATTCATATTATCAGAGAATTTACATAAAAATGAATTATAAAAATCATCATTGAATTGATTATTTATATTATCTTTTCCTGTCTCATTTCCAGAAAGAATTTTATTACTTTTATCATTCTTAATATAATTATTATTGACGTTATAAAATTCATTTAACGTTGATTCAATTTTTTTTAATGATTGATTAAAATTATTTGAAAAATTTTCTAATTTGTCATTTAATAATTTAAATTGTGTCATTTTATTATTGCTTTCAAATTGAATTTTTTCATAGATTGGTTTTAATTTTTCTTCGATTAAATTATTAAATTTTTCTAACATTTCATTTGAAATTATTTGATTATTTTTTTCATTAATAGTCTCTATTCCCTCATTATTTCTTAGAGACATTTCCTCTTTAAATTCTTTTCCTATATTTTTTTCTTTTTTAATTTCTTTTTTTTCTTCATTTTTTTTTTTTTTTAATATATCTTGTTTATTCTCTTTTTTTTTTTCTTTTAATTTTTCTTCATTTAAATTTTCAGCATCATTTTTATCTATTTTTTGTATAAAAAATGTAGGTTTTTCATTATTATTTATTATTTGAATGTATTGTTCATTATCTTTTATTTGTTCCTCATTTTCATCTTGTATTATTATTTTTTCATTCTCTGCTAATTGAATGTCTGAATCTTCAATAACTTTTTCATAAAATTCATCTAAAGATTTTGAGAAACTGACAAAACTTGGTTTTCTTTCAAAATAATAATAAATTTGTTTTTGATGCATTTTCAATTGATTCAATAAATTATAATTGAAAAATATTATTTACTTAATAACAATAAATTTTTTTTTTAGAATGAGTGAATTAAATGAAGAAACTTTAAAAAATATTATTGAACTTATAAAAGAAATACAAGAAGGACAAAAATCTATTGATAATGAATTGAAAAATGTTAAAACTGAAGTTTTGCAGCAATTAGATGAAGAAAAAAAAAATTTTGAAAAATTACTTTCAGATTTTGAAGAAAAAACAAAAACAAATATTAATGATGCAATTGAATCAATGAAAAGTAAAATATTAAATGAAAATAATCTAAATTCAATTGATGAAAAAAATAATGAAAATATTAATACATACAATCAAAAAGATTATTCAATAAAAATTTCATCTCAAGAAAATATTTTAAAATGTAAAAAATCAGAATTAGAAAAGCAAAAAATATCTTTTTTACTTGAAAATATTGGGAAAAAAGATTTTCCTAAAGGATTATATTTAAAAAGTTATAATTCAACTGATGATACCATTTTATTAAATTATGATATAAAAGAAGATTTAAAAAGAAATAAAAAATTAAAAATTGATGTTTATCTTAAAATATGTAATTTATCAGATTCACCTAATATTTTTGAAACAGATATAAAAATATTTCATAAAAATATTAGAGAAATTGTTCAAAAACCTTTTCATTTTAAAATTTACTTTTTAGAAGAAGATGAAGATGAAAATAATAATGATGAAATTCCTTTTACTGAAGAAGATTATGATTTCATATTTAAAAAAGTTAATGAAGTTTGTAAATGCAAAAAAAATCAAATTAAAAATATTGTGAATAATATTTATAATTTAAAGAAAAATCGAATTAAAATTCAAAATTTATATCAAAAAGATAAAATGCAATTATTTGACCAATTAATTGGCATTGTTGCTGATTCATTAATGAAATAAAAAATTAATAATTATTTTCAAATAAAATTATAATTTTATAAAAAAATTAATTAATATTCGCAAAAAATTTTAGAAGAATTAGCAATTATTCCAATAGCAAAGGCAGTAACATCATTAAAAGGAAATTTATAATCTAATATAAAAAATCCTTCTTCAGTTTCTGCAAATTGTAATAAAATATTATTTTGTTCTTTATCTAAACTTGTATTATAAACAATTTGAAAATTTTTTGAAGAAGTTTTAATTTTTCTATCAATAAATTTAAGAACATAACATTTATATATTTGATTATAAATAGGTTGTTTATTTTTCATTACATAAACAATATCATTATTATAATTTTTTTTTTCATGATTATACCATTTTCTTGGACTATAATTTATATCTTTTGTTAAAATAATTTTCATTTTAATAGGACCATTCAATCCTTTAATGTTTATATCATAAATTATATTTATTAATTCATTATTATTATTATCATAAACTTTAAAATTTGATGATAAAAGATTCCATTTTATTATAGCAATTGGATTATTTTTTTCATTATAAATTGTATAATGTTTATTTTCTTTTTTTGCATATAATAATAAATAATTTTTAATTCCATTATCATCAAATAAATATAACCTTAATTGTTTAGATTCAATTTTTTTTGTTATTTTATTTTTTGACCATTCTCTTATAATTGGCTTTTTCATAGTTAAATTATCTTCAAGAAAAGGTATTCCTGATTTATGCAAAAAGTTTGTATCAGAATTTTTAATTTTATTTTTTTGTAGTTTAGCATTATCATTACTTTTAAATGATAAGCCATATTTTTCTCCTTCTTGATTTGTAGTTAAATGTTTTTGTGTTGTATGAAATACTTTTTCTTTATTATCTTTATTTGTATTTAATTCCTCCATAAAAATATAAAAAAACTTAAAATTAAATAATTGAAAATTTTATTTTTAATAATCATTTTTTAAATTAATTAAATCAAAATTTATTTTTATTTAAATTAAAAAAATTAAATTAATAAAAAATGAAAGATGAAAAAATAGAAATGAGAAATAAAATGTTTAAAAAGGAATTAAATCAAAATGAAATTTTATCTCATTCACTGAATAAACAATTAACATTAAGAAAACAAAAAATACAAGAAAATTTAATGTCAAAAAGAATACCATATATAGAAAAAAATGGAAATCCTCTTGAAATAGATATAAATAAATTAAATGCGCCAGAAGATTTAAAAAATAATTATGAAAATATTTTAAAAACAACTTATGAAGTAAGACTTTATCTTCGTCAATTATTTGGTTCTGATTTAAATGATAAAAAACTTGCTTTATTTTTATTAAGAAATTTCATTATTTTACAAATAAAAGAACTTCCAAATGATAAAAGAAAATTATCAAGAAATGATTCTGATTTATTAAAAGGTTTATGTAATTTATTATTTGATCAAGATATTCAAGTTAAATATGAGGTTTCTTGGTGTTTAATTAATCTTACTTTATTTCCTAAAGTTGAACCTAAATTATATAATAATGAAAATTTAAATAAAATTTTAGATTTTATTTTAAATTGTGATGATCAGTTAATAAATAATGTTATTTGTCTACTTAGAAATTTCTCAGCTAATGATTCAAATAAAATATTTTTTATTCAAAATGGTGCTTTGAAAAAAGCTCTTCAAATTATGAATAATGATATGACTAATTTATATTTAATCAAACATATTTCAATGTTTTTTAAAAATTTAACAAATATTTTAGATAAAAAACCAAAAGAAATCGAAAATTTAATTATTATTATTCCTTATTTAAAAAAATTTATGAAATTTTTTATATCTAATCCTTTGAAGGATGAAAATGAATATATTAATATATTAATTACTTTAGATAATTTATCTAAATTTCAATATGATACTGTAAGTAGAATTGTTATGTCTGAAAATTTTAGTAAAACAATATTAGATTTTTTTAAAATGTTAAAAAATATAAACATAAGGAAATATACTTTTGATGTAATATTAAATATGTTATCATATGATGAATCAGCAACACAATTATTATTAAATGAAAATTTATGTCAAATTCTTAAGCAATTATTATATGAATTTAAATTTAATAATAAAGAATTTTTAGCAGAAGTAATTTTTAGTATATCAAATATTGCATCTGGTTCAATTGCTCAAATTGAATTATTAGAAACTGAAGAATTACTTACAGATATAATTGATATTGCTAAATTTTATCTTGAAAATTTCAATCAAAATGATAATAATCATAGAATTATAATTAGAGAATGCATTTATAGTTTATGTAATTGTATTACTGGTTCTCATGAAAATATTAAAGGAAAGTTAATTATTTATCAAAATGGTTTTATAATGAATATTTTAGATTTTGGTTTAAAGAATTTTAATTTTGAATATGAAAATCCAAATTTTTTAAGTTCTATTCTTTTTTCTATTAAAATTTGTATTGTTTCTTCAGAAAATTTAATGAGTGATGAAGATAATTTCATTAAAAGTTTTATTATTAAACAACAAATTGGTGAATATTTAAATAAATTATTAGATTGTAAATTTACTAAAGAAATTGATAAAAAAAATATTGAATTAATTTTGGATTCTTTAAATGATGATGAAAATCCAAATGATTTTTAAATCTTTTTACTTTTAAACAATTAAATTATTATATAATTTTTTTTTAATAATTATAATTAAAATTATATGAATTAATAATATTCATATAGTAATTGACTTCAATACCATTTTCATCAGCACATATTTTTCCATTAATTAATAAATCATCCATTAAATATTTAAATAATAAAGCATTTTCTATATTTAATAATTTCTTTATATCACTTTCACTTAGATAATTTTTTTTATTTTCATTTAAAAAATTGTTAAAAGTTTTTAAAATATTATCAAGAGTATAATCACTAGAATGTAAAACTAACATTTCATTATTTAAACTTTTTAAATAAACTTTTTTATTAGGTAAATATTTTATTTTATTAACAGCTTGATTCATATCTTTAGGAGAAATAATATTACTTTTTCTTGCAATATTATAATTACAATAAGCATCAATTAAAGTTAAAACTTTGATTTTTGGATTATTTATAAAATAATTATTAAAATGATCATGAATTTGTTGAGCTAATTTATCATAATATTCACTTCCTGCAGTTTCTTTTGTAACAGGATCAACATATCCAATTTGTCTAAAAATTTCATTAATTTGTTTTTCATCTTCACTTTGATTATTTAATTTATTTTTTAATCTTTCTCCTAAAGAAGTCAATTCAGAAATATTATTTTTTAAATCTTCAATATTAGAAAAAGATTTTTGAATTTTACCTTTAACTCTAATATCATTTTCTCTATTTTTTTTTGCTATTCCTCCCAATCCAGGACCATATTTAAATATATTTTGTATTCCTTCTCCTTCTTTTAATGTTGGAACATGTGATGGTTTTAAATCAATTTTTGGTGGATTTGAATATTCTTGTTCTTTATGAATTTTTTCTATTGAATCAAATATTTTATCAATTTCATCCTTTGGGAAATAAATTGTTATTTTTTCTGGATATATAATTGAACAATTATAAATTACTTTTCCTGGGTAATAATCTTTTAAATAATATGGACACTCTATTTTTAATAAAATTGGTTCTTTTTGTATATATAATATTATACAAGGACTTCCTATAAATGGTTTTTTTAATTGTATTTTTTCTATAAAAAAATATGGAATATCAAAAACATAATCATTAGTTAATATTAATATTCTAAAATTTGTTAAATAGACATTTGATTTTTTATATTTGTTTTTTAATGTGTCTTCAAATTCAATTTTTTCTTTTAAAAGTTTTACTTTTTCATTTGGATAAAACATTTTTTTTTCATCTAATCTAATTCCTGTTTTTGAATCATATTTATAATTTAATTCTGACATTTTTTTAATTATTTTTGGCTATTTTTAAAATAAATTACTCAATTTATTTTTATTAAATATTTTTTATAGTGTTTATTCTGATTTAAAAAATTAATATTTATATTAATAAAAAAATGAAATTATTCCAAAATCGATTTTTCTTAATTTTTATAATTATTTTTTCAAAACTAAAATCCCAATTAATAATAACCTCAAATAATATAAAGGCAGAAGAAAAAAGATTATCAAAAATATATTCTAAAATATTTACTCATATAACAAGAACCTTACTATATCAAAAAGAATATCAACCTCCGATTGATTTTAAAGAAATAAAATTAATAAATTTTGGTGTAGTAGATAATGAATATGTACCATATTTTATTCAAGAATCAAAAGCAATGGTTTATTTTCCAAATAAAATTAAAATGGTATTTAAAGCTGAATGTAGCGTCTATGATCCTGATAAAATTACTTTTTACCCTTATATTACAATAAATCCATATAATTGTAGAATTCAAACTAATATAGAACAAAAAAATCATACTTATTCTGCTTCTTTTTCTATGGCAATTGAAAAGGATAATTATATTTTTAGTAATTCTAATGATATTTGTAATGAGAAATTTAAAACTTCTTTTTTAAATGACAATGAAAAAAGAATTAAAGATACTATTAGTATTTCTCTTATTAAAGGAATGGATAATTATTATAAAAAAAAACAACCAATTACATTTTATACTCAAGATAATAGAAATATTTCTATTTATTTTAATCAATTTGTTGACTTATGTGGAAGTAGAAAGAATAACAGTAATACTATTCAATGTTATTATATTGGAAATTTAGGGAATAAAGATTTAGTTTTTAATAAAACAGATGCTATTGATGATTATGATGATTTTTTTATTGACAATAACAAATATAAAATTTTTTTAAATATGATATTAATTGAAGATATAATTAATGAAGCAATACCTAATATTTATGATGAAAATGATAATGAAATAATAAAGAATTTTTCAAGGTTATATGGTTTAGAGGTAAATAATAATACTATGATAACTTATAATATAGAAAAAAAGATTAATACAATAAATCAAGAGCAAACAAATATAAAATTAATCTTTAATAATATTACTTTATATTCAGATAATAAAAATATTTCAAATATCTTTTGTGAAATTACAGTGGAATATAAATTTATCATTAATTTAACAGGTTTTAATTTATGCTTAAATTATTTAGAAATGGATGGTAAAACATTAAAAATAACAAATCATTATTCAGTTTTGAATGATGAAAAACAAAAAGAGTTAGAAAATTTAATAAAAGAATCAATATCTAGGAAATTTTTTAACGATAATAATTGTCTTTTTAAAGATGATGGAATAGATTTAATTGATTATTTTAAATATATTGATAATTATTATATTCATAAAAATGGAATAATATTTGAAGGAGAATCAATAAATTAAAACAATATAATTAATAAAAAATATTTTATATATAAAAAAAGGTTAAACCCCAATTCAAAAAATTACTTTTTATTAAAAAAATAATTACAAGAAATTTTTATATTATTTATATATTTGGAGGTTCTTCATCACCTACTAATTCTTTTATTTTTTGATTTAAAGGAGTTTTAACAAAATATTGAATAGCATTTAAACCAGATTCATATTCACATTTAATATGACCATTATTAAATTTAACTTTAATTCCATCAAATCTTCTTGAAGCAGTTCCTGTTTGTAAATATCTTTCGATTGATTTTTCTAATTTATTATTATCATTTTCATTTGTATTATTAAAATCTATTTTTCTTTTTAATAATGGACCTATGTTATCATTATATTTTATTTTCTTTTTTGAAAATATTTGTAAATTATTACTTTCTACTAAAATTAAGTTTGAAAAACGTTTTGAATGAAATTTATCTCCTGTTATTGTATAAGCTGAATGAGTACTTTGAATACTATTATTATTATTTATATTTGATAATGAATTTTTATCTTTTTTATAATTTCTATGAAGAGATATTTTATTATTAAATGATAGTCTTGCTTGATTTAAATAATTTATGTTAGGAAGAATTTCACTTTTTGGAGTTAAATCTAAATCTAATAATTTATTTTTGTTTATATCAGAAATTTGATCATTTGATTCTTCTGAATTTATAATATATTTATTATTTTTATTTGAATTTCTTAATTTTGATGATAATATTTTTTTTTCCTTTTTCAATATATCATCATCATTTATAATTAAACTATTATTATTGTTTTCACTGATTTCATTAATCTTATTTTCATTTTTTTGAATTTCTTCTTTATCAATATTTTTTTCATCATTATCATTAATTATATTATTATTCTTATCTATAGAGTTATTATTATTTTGATTATTTTCATTATTTTTTTCATTGTTATCAAGTTCTTCATTAATATTATTATTATTTGATTTTTTTTCTTTATCTTTTATATTATTTGAATTATTATCTTCATTTAAGTTTGTTAATTGATTTTTATTATTTTTTAAATTTTCATTATTTTTGGGTGAATTTTCATCATTTTCATTTTCTTCTACTATTAAATTTGGTTCAATCAATAAATTATTTTTAATTTTATGGTCTAGAATTAAATTACTAAAATAATTTGTATTATAATTTATGATATTATTAAAATCTTTTTTCACATTTTCAATTTCTTGTATAAAATCCTCATTTTTTTTGATATTAGAAATAAAAACTTGTTTTATCATTTCCATTTTTTTTTCTTCTTCTTTACTTTCATATAATAATCTTCTATTATTACTTACAATAACATCTTCATTTGGTATAGTTTGAACAAGATTTTTATTAAATAATTGACTAGTTCGATTACCTTCAAAATTTTCTTCATTAGTATTTTCAATAATTTTCTCATTTTTATTTTTATAAGTTTCAATAGAACTAAGAAAATCATTATTTAAATTATTAATACTATTATTAAATGTATTAATATTTGAATTATTATTTATTGGTTCATTTAAAGTAATAATTGCACTACATCTTCTATTTGGAAAACCTCTTAATGTCATACTTGTTTTAGAAACAACTTTAATAAATTTTTGAGAAACATCTTTTCCAAAAGTAATTGACATTCTTCTTGTTGGAACTTTTTTATTAGTATTATTATTATCTTGATTTATTTGGTTTATATTATTATTTGGAAGTTTTATATTATTATGAATATTTATATTATTATTATCTTCAACATTTTTTAAAAAGTTTATTGCATTTTCATTTATTATATTATTATTTGCCATTTCATAATTTGAGGCTAAAATATCTTCTATTAATGATGTTAGTTGAGAATTTATATTATTTAATGATTCATTATCATTTTTCATTTTTTCAAATGCTTGATTTAATAATTGATATGAGAAATAATAATGTAAATATTCATAAAAGAAATTTGTTGAAAAGAGTTTTAATAAATTTTCTTGTGAAATATTATTATTGTTTTCTATTTTTGAAAATATTGCATTTAAATGTTTTATATATTCATCATATATATTATTATATTTCTCATTTGGGTTTTTAATATTATTTAATAGCATTTTATTTATTTCATCAAAAAATTCTTTTTTATCAGAATTATTAACATAATTTATAATTAATTGATTAAAATTATCATTTTGGATAATTAAATTATCAGAAATAGCTTTTTCATTATTATTTATTTTAAGATTTTCTTCTTGAATTTCATTTAAAGTGTCTTTAATTTGATTATATAAATTTTTAATTTTTGTCATTTTATCATTATCATTATCAGAAAAACTACTTAAAGAACTACTACTACTTCTATTTTTTAATTTTTCAATTTCTTCATTTTTTTCTTTAATTTCAGCATTTAATTCTTCAATTTTATTTTCTAATATATTTTTTTCTTCTCTCATAACACCACAATTGATACATTCTCCAATTTCACTGATAAAATTACTATGATTTGTATTTGAATTATCATCATTATCTTTTTCTCCTTTTTTTAATCTTAAAATTTTTTGATTAGCAATTTCTAATTTTTTAGTTAATTTATAAACCATTTGTTGTAATTCTTCATAAGAATATTTAATATTAACTTTAACTTTATTTTTAATAGTTTTAGCTCTTTGAGCGAATTGTAAACTAGAAATACTTTCATCTAAATTATAAGAATGAGGAGAACAAGTAACAATTAAACTAGTTTTATAATTTCCTCCTAAACTTTCTTGTAAAATTCTAGTTAATTTACTATCTCTATAAGGAATATGATCTGAATTTGAAGTTAAAGCATGAATAACATTTCCTAAAGCAGATAAACTTAAATTTATTTTTTTTGCTTCTTCTAATGTTTCTCCTACTGCTCCTGTTTTAGAAACTTTTTCACTTCCTGCTAAATCTACTAAATTTAATATACCTTTTTTAATTATATTTTCTTTTTTAAAGTGTTGTAATACTTCTAATATCATTATTGAATGAGAACGACTTGATTGTTGATTTAATTTTGTTTCTCCTACTTTTCTATTACTTTCTGCTATTTCTGCATAATATATAAAATCTTCTATTGAACTTAAATAAACTTCACTAATATTATCTATAAAAATTCCTCTTGTTGGACTTTCTTTAATATGTAAATTTTTTTCACCTGTTAATAAATCATATATAACTTCTTTATATATTTGAACAACACTTAATTTAAATTGAAAACTAATATTTTCATCACTTTTTTCAACATAATCAAATATTTCTTGAATTATTCTTGGAATAACTCCTTTATTTTCATCATCATTTATATCATTACCATACATTGTAAAAGTTTTTCCAGAACCACTTTGTCCATAAGCAAATATTGTTCCATTATAACCATCCATAACATCTTTAACTATATCTTTTCCTATATTTTCATATATTTCTATTTGATGTGTATTTTCTTGAAATACTTTATCAAATTTAAATGAAGGACCATTTTCTATATTTGGATTATTTAAATTTATATTAAAATTATTACTATTGTTATTATTATTATTGTTATTATTATTTGTATTTTTTGTTTTTATTGTTACTATATCATCATTATGATATTCAGGAGTTATGTAACCTATATTATTTTTTAATAAAGATAATTCCATTTCGTTTAATGGACGAAATCTACAATATACTTTTACATTTTTATTTCTTTCTTTTGTTTCATCTGTTGTATAATTTCTTTTTAATGATAAATTTAAATTATTATTTTTATCAATACTACTATTTGAATTTTGAGTTGTATAATTTATAGGATTTTGATTATTATTTAAATTTTCATTTGGAATTTCATTTGGATTTAGTTCAATTAAGTTTTTATCTGATTTATTATTTTTATTTGTTATTGTTATTGGTTTGTTATTTTCGTTTTTTAATTTTTTGAAATCTTCTTTATTTTGATTTTTACCTTTTGATTGTGGATTTAATATATTTTTTGGATTAAATTTTCCTTTAAATCCTGCTGGAACGTTTGTTGTATTTGATCTTTTAAATGTTTTTTTTGGATTTTTATTTTTCATTTTTTTTATTATTTATATTGTATAATAAAAATATTATCTAATTTTTTAATTAATAATATTTTATATATTTAAAGCTCTAATACACATTATATAAAAATCACTTTTTGTTAATGCAATTATATTTGGGTCTATTAATTCTATAAATTTTTTTGATATTATATAAAAAGTGTTGGTTTCCGTTAATCCTCTACAAATTTTATTTAATGTCACGATTAATTCTGCTGTTAATACTTTTGATTTTTTTTCCAATAATTTAAATATATTTTTAAAATTATTTTTAAAAATAAAAAATTTTACAATAGTTCTAAAATATTTTTGAAAAGTTTCATAATTTAGATTTAAAGAAAAATTATCTTTATTTCCATCAATACAATTTTTAAATTTAATAAAAGAATTAACATCATCTCTAATAAAAGAAGAAAAAATAGCATTTATTAGAATATTTAATTCTTTATTTTCACTATTATTATCTAAATTTTTATTAGAGCTATCTTTCATAAATAAAATTTTATAGCATTGATTAATAATTAAATTACAATCAATAGTAAAAGTATTTTCTATTTCTTCATTATGAAAATATTTCTCTTTAAAAATAGATAAAATAGAAAAAACTTTAATAACTTTTAAAGCAGAAAAAACTTGTTCATTAGTATAACCATTTGATTCATATTGATTTGTTTTATATTCCATTTTCATAGCAACAAAATCTGAATTAAAATGTTTAATTGCAGGTAATAAATTTTCAAATGAAGAAGAATATACATTTTCTAATAAACTTAATAAATAAATTTTATCTTCAAAATCCATATGATTTAAATAACTTTCTTCATTTTTCATATTTGGAAAAAAAAATTAAAAAACAAAAAAAAAAATAAATCAATAAGTAAATATTTTTAAATATATAACCAACATAAAAAATAATTAAAAAAAAAGAAAATATAAAAAGATAAAAAAAAATGACAGATGAAAATGAAATTCCACCTGATCTTTTAAATGATATAAGATTAGCATTTGATTTATATAAAAATGAAAAAGAAAAAATATCAAAATTAAAATTAAGAACATTATTATTTTCATTTTGTATGTATAAAAACAGTGCTTCAGATATAAATGAATATATAGAACAAGAAACAGATCCAGATAAAGAAGAATTTGATTTTGATATAGTTTGTATTCTTGTTAATCAAAAATTAAAAATTGCAAAAAATAAAGATGCTGATGAAATATTTAATTATATGATTGCTAATAAAAGTGATAAAAATGATACTGATAATTTAAAAAGTGAAGATTTTTCAAAAGCTTTTAAAAAATATGGTATTGATGCTAGTGAAGCTGAAATTGGAGAAATGATGAAATATATGGTTAATAATAAAAAAAAAGATGAAGATTCTGAACAAGAAGAAGAAGAAGAAGAAAATGAAGAAGAAATACCTGAAAAAATTAGTAAAATGCAATTTAAGAAATTTTATACTGCTAATAAGTAATTTTTAGAAAGTTTTTATTTCGATTATTTTTTTGGCTTTAATTATTGAAAATTATTTATTACGTTTTTGAAAGTTTTTATATTTTTAATTTTTTTTTTTCAATTATTATTATTTTATTTTATTTTATTTTATTTTAGTTTTGAAAAAAAATTTTTGACAAAATTAAATGAAAAATAGTAAAATTAATAATAATGATAATATTGTTAGATTATCCCATAAAATTAGAGATGTTTTTCTTAGTAAAGATTTTGTAAATTATTATAAAAATACTTCTTTAATTTGTTCTGAAGAAGAAAATGGAGATTATAATACAACTAAATTTAAAAGAGAACAATTATTATCTAAATTAATGGATGAAGAAGTTCCTGGGACAGAAATAATTAAAAGAGCTTTAGAAAAAGAAAATGATCAATTAATAAAAGAAATAAATAAAGAAAAATTTTTTCAAAATATTTTTCTTAATATTTATAATACTTTATCTCCTGAAGAAAGAGAATGTATTAGAAAAAATCAAGTTAGAGAAGATATTCTTAAAAATATTAAAGCTAGTACTTTTTCTGGAAGACAAAAAAAATTTCAATCTAAAGATAATAACCTTATTTATAATTTATGCCATAATTTTATGACTTTTGATGATATTGATTATGATAATATTATTTAAATATTTTTTATTTTTTAAATTTAAATTAAAATATTAAAAAATGTTAATGGCTCCTTCGAAAGGAAATGATGATAATAATAGTAAAAGTAGTAAAAATAACAAAGAAATTAATATTAATGAAAATGAAGAAAAAATTTTGAAATATATTAACGAAATTAATGATGCTATAAATAATAAAGAAGAATTAAAAAATTCTAATGAAATTTATGAATTTATTTACAATTCCCTTTTTACTTCAATTTCTTTAAAAGATTTTATTGGATTACCATTAAATAAATTAATTTTTTCTTTACAAAATTATATAATATCATTTCAGGAAAATTTGAATGAAGAAATTTTAGAATTAATAGAACAAATAATGTTTATGTGTTTTTTTCACTTTCACTTAAAAATTATTAGTTTAGGTTTTTCAATTTTAAGATTTTTACTTGAAATAACTGATTTTTCATATCATGAAGAATTATTAATGAATATAATTAAAATTATACAAATTTTAAATTTAAAAAGAAACATTGGAATAGGAATAAATTCAATAACTTCTGTAATTATATCTAATTTATCTTCTTCTTTATTTTTTATTATAAATACCCAAAATTCTAATCAAAAGTTAAAAAAATTTTTTGGCGAATTTATCTTAAAAAATTTAAGTGAAATTAACTTAATATATTTATTAACATTATCTTGTTCTTCAGAATATAATTTTTCATCATCAGTTAATATAGATATGATAAGAGATATATTGGATAAATTTAAATCAGAATTAAATAAGAAATTTACTCAATTAAATGATTATATAAATAAAAGTTATGATAATACTTTATCTTCAAAAAACATTTTACAGCAAATTTTCGATAAATTAGGATGTATTTGCAAAATTATTGATTCATTTACAATAAGAGGCCATAGAACATATAATATTGATAAAATTATAAAAAATTTAATTCCAATTAGCAGAAAAATTTTAAATATTTTATTAACAAAATTTAATAAAGAAAATATAATATTATCTTTAGAAACTATTACAAATATAATAAATTTTATTGATGCCATTGATTCTTTTGATAATGAATATATATTAAAATTATTAAATTGGAATCAACAAATATTAGAAAATAATATTGAATACTTAATGAATACTTATCAAATTATAGAAATTTTAACAAGAATTACAATAAAAAATCAAGATGATAATAATAAAGAAAATATATGTTTAATTTTGATACAAATTATTGAAAATATTTTGTCAATGAATAATGTTTTAATTGATATTTCAGTTCCTTATTATTTAATTAAAATTAAAAAATGTGTAGATAATATACAAAATGACTTTATGATTGAAAAAAATAAATTTCCTAAATCTTATAATTTTTTCAACGAAGAATTTAATTTATCGGAAATTAAATATGACAGAGAAAATTTTGATTATTATATAAAAGAATATATTAAATCCTTAAAAGAGTCAAATGGTGAAGATGATAAAAATTTTGATTTTAATTTTATAAAAAATTGTATTGAAAAATTTGAAGAATTTAAAAATTCAATGAAAAAAATATATAATTTAAATGAATCTATTGATACTGATAATAAAATAGAAAATTTTAAAAAAAAAATAATAAGTTCTCAAAATTTCAAACAAGAAGAATTTGAATCCTTTTTTTTAGAAACTTCTATTGAGATGTTCAAAGAATTGTTTAATTGAACAATAAAAAATAATCTCCTAAAATATAAATTAATTTTTAATAGTTATAATCTATATATTATTTTAAAATTAAATTTCTATTTTATATTTTAATAATCTATATTTTATCTATAATAAAAAATGTTAATAAATTTAAGATTAATGAAAATTTAACTAATTATATTAATACTCCATTAATTTTCATCTAAATAATCATATCATCATTCTTATCAAAGTTTATTTATTTTTTAAATATATAAAAAAAGCAAAAAAAGTTTTAAAAATTAATTCATAAAATTTTTGTAACATTTGTTAAAAATGTTATATTCAATTTATAAATAATTTATTTAAAATTTCAATAAAAACATAGCAAAATCATATAAACATTGATTTTCTTTTGACATTGCTATATATTCTAAACAAGTGACAAAACTATAGTAAATAAAAGGGAGAATAAAAGAAATAATAAAATTAATAATAAAGCATAATAATAAATTAACCAAAGTATTTTTGCTTGAATATTTATCAAAGAAAAGACTAACAAAATACCAAATACATCCAGTTATTAAAAATGAGAAAATAAAAAAAAAAATAAATTTACATTCTAATTTTCTTTTCATCTTAGTTTCAAAATCTTCTTCTTTTTTACTTGGATTTTTTTCAAAATCTTCTAATTCAGTTTTATATTCCATAATTAAATCAATTACTTTTGTAACAAAATAAGAAGAAAGAAGAGAATAAATAGCAATTAAAAATTCATCTTTACCAATAAAAACTTTTTTTTTTTCAAATAATTTTTTAAGATGTGAATTAAAATCATATAAACAACAAAAGAAAAGATCAAGTGATAAAGTAAGAGTAAACATAGAAATTTTATATGAAGAAACATCAAATTTATTATTATTAAATAAACAAATTAATTTATGTTTATTTCTTATTGTAAAACAATATAAATCAGAATATGATAAATTAGAAAATTCAGATAAATCATCACTTTCAGATTCTTCAGTATTTTGAATATTATTCTTTTTTTTACGAAAATGTTTTTCACCTCCTCTATATTTATTTTTAAGATTATTATAATAATCTTCTATTGAACGTCCAACTTTATATACATAATAATTATTTTTTTTAACATTATTATTATTATTTTCATTTAAACTATTTAATGTTGCATCATCTCCTTTTTTAAAAGAATAAGTTCTACCTGAACTCATATAATTTTGATTATGACTTTTACTAAAGTCTTTATTATTTCTTTTTCTAAAATTCATACTTTTACTTGGAGGATTACTTGAAGGTTTTTCTAATGATAAAGATAATTTTTTAAATCCTTTTACACAAAAAAGTACATAATCAAAAATTTGAACTAAAAATGATATTATTATAATATAATTTCCAATATTTTTTTTAAAAAATTCTCCAGTAAAAGGAGATATAGAACATTTCATAACTTCAAAATTTTTATCTTTAATTACTTTCTCTTCATGATATTTTTTATATTTTTTTTGAGAATATTCAGAAAAAGTTGTTAAATTTGAACATATACAATCTACTTTAGCATTTTCAAGGTCAACATTTGATGTATTACAATTTTCTTCACAAAAATAATAATTTGAATTATTATGGTATAATTCATATCTATCTTCAAGTAAAATATCATAACTACCATTTTTACACTTAACACAAATATCACTATAAAATTTATTTGATTTAGAATAAGTAAGAATATCAATAGAATCTTTTGTATAAATTTCAAATACATAATCCATTAAAGTAGAATTTTTAAAAGATTTAGTAATTGTCATATTTTTGCATATACTATTTTGATATTTAACTCCATATTGATTATAAAAAATAAATTCATATTGTGGTGTCATTACCTCATCTCTTTTATATTCAAATAAAGCAATATAAAAAACATAATTTTCATAAAGTGAATTTGAACTTCTTATGTCATCTAAACAATCATCTAAATTTAAATAAGAAATATTATATTTATCAATTAAATCTTGATATTCTTGCTTTCCAGATTCAGTAGAATTAAATAAAATAAAATAGATATTATCATTATAAATATAAATATTAACAGGAGGAGTAATAGAAATAATATAACTAGTAATTCCTTTATAAAAATTACTAAAATCAGATAATTCTATACATTTACTACTTAAACCATCAGGAAGAGTATTACTAGGACATTGAGAATAGCATTTATCATTATAATAAAAATATATTTTTCCATCATTATAAGCATTAACACAAGAACTAACACATTCATTTGTATCGATTACTAAATAAGGATAATCATCATTACATTCAGTAAGACATACATGTTCTATATTATCTGTATCTCTTCTCCAATATTTTTCACATGAAGTAACACAATTTGTAGTATAATAAATATCAAAAATTAAACCACTTCGACAAGTTGTACATTTATGTTCTGTACTAGTTCCTTGTGAACTACATGAACCACATGTTCTGTAACATTCTTCCCAATATTTAGTAGTTGGTGTATTTGAATCATTAGTCAAAAAATAAGCAAGAGTTAACTCTAATATTGTTGTTGAACTATAACAATTAAAAGATGATGAAGTTGAACTTCCACTAATATAATAATATCCATCTTTACATTGAGAACATTTATGAGTTGATGTCGATGATTGTGAGCAATAATAACATGATTCATTACATGTATATATTTCTATTTCTCCTTCAATTACTACACTTATTCTTTCATTAACTGAATCATATAATATATATTGATATGAATATGTTCCTCCTGTTTCAAAAATAAAAGTAATTGTTCCATCAGCTAAAGAATAATATTCTTCGTTTGATATAACTTCACTACTATCAGTATCACTATTACTTATATAAGTTCCTTCTGAAGGTAATTCAATAAACTTTATCTTATAATCACAACAATTACTTTGAGAAGTGAGAGTAATATCTGTGTTTATATTCTCAGTAGTTGGAAGAGAAATACATGAACAAGTAAGTTCTGTTAATGAATGATATCCTATTTCATTTCCAGAAGAAGTAGTTATTTGAAATGATATTATTATACTACTATCACTTGTTGAAACTGAATTGATAAATGGCATTATTATATCATTTTCTAAAGTAGTATCTTCTATTTCCTTTTGTTCACCCATGTAATTTAAATCCTCAGTAAATATTCTATATTTTATGCTTTTCTCTTTTATGCAAACTAATATATAATTTGAACCTATTTTTCCAATATTAAAATCTCTATAATCTGGTTCACAATCTTCTAAAATTAATTCACTTTCTTCACTTGTGATTGTTAATGAAGTTTCTGATTCATGTTTACCAAGTATACAATAAATATTATATTCACTATTATCATCAGTTAAACTATAACATACATAAAATTGATCATTATCAATATTATAAATCTTTTGGGAAATTGAATTAATTGCATTACCAGAGTTTAAACTAGATAAACTTTTGGAATTAATTGAAAAATCAGTAGATGAAAGATCATTATTAAAAATATTAATATTACATCCATCATCAATAATAAAAACACAAATAATATGATAAGATGTAGTTGAGTAGTAAAATCCTTTACAATCAATTGTGTTACCAACATTTCCAAATTGATCTCTAATACTTCCTATTTGAGAAAAGTAAGTTTGGTCAAAATTAAATTGAATAAAATGAATAAATAAATACTCATCTATCCAAGAAGCATAATAATAAATATTATTTGATGTTTCAATTTGGAAAAAGCATATATTGCCATTTCCATTTAAATTTGATCCTCCAGATAAAGTTTGATAAACAGTATCATCAGAAAGTGAAACTAAATTAAAGATAATTCCATCTGTAGAATCAATATAAGCAGAAATAATAGTATTATCTGACTCTTTAAATAAAGGACTCTCACTTTTTATTGAATAACTAAAACTAGAATGGGGATTCAGAGTACTAGTTAAACTTCCTGACGAAACAACTTCAATTGTGTTTAAACCACAAAGATAGTAAAGAGTATATGAAGAATCTTGAAAAGGTTTTGGAGATTCACAAGTTCCATAAGAAGAAAATGATGAAAATCTTTTTTTTATTAGAATTTGAAAAAATATTAAAAAAAAGTAAATTACCATTTTATATTAATTATTCTTTAAAAAGAAAAAGAAAATTCTTTTATTTATTAAAAATTGGGGGACATTAAGTAATTTTATAAAAATTTTACAAAAAAAATTTTTGATTTATTTCAAAGGTATTTTTATTTAACTTAAAAAAGAATTTATGATATAAAATAAACAATATTTATAAAATAAGAATGATTTCATCGATGCATTTTTCTTTAAAATATAATTTTGAATTTTCTCTATAATTATTTAAAATTTAACTAAAAAAAGTGAATTTAAAGAAATATTTATTTTTTCAAATTTTTTAATTCAAATATTTTTAATTAAAAATGTAATTGAATATTTTTAAAATATAAACATAAACAAAAGTATTTAAACATGTTAAATTAACCTAATGTATTGAATTAAAAATAATTTAAGTTTTTCAATCAATTGTTATTTTTCGTAAAATATATTAAAATATGATTATTAATGAAATATTAAAAAGAAAAAAGCTCGAAAAATTTTTCTAATTCTCAATAAATAATTGAAATATAATTGATGACAATAAAACTCAGTTTAATTTTTATATCTTTTTTAAATAAAAATCTTAATTTTTATCTTTTTTAAATTCTAAAAAAGTATTTAAGGTAATTGAAATTCCAATGAACAATTAGATTAATTTCACGATTTTGATTCTATATTATCATTTGTTAATAATTTTATTTTTTTTATTCAAAAATAAATTATAGTTTGAATTATTAAGAAAAAAATTGGGGATTGGGGATTGGGGAT
>JAJJKW010001713.1:0-38728 GCA_023805745.1 Isotricha sp. YL-2021b | reverse complement strand
TCTCCTTCTTCAACTGATAAATTTAAATAATACATATAATTATTATTATTATCATCAACACACAAATAATTTGAATCCCAAACAGTAAAATTATAACTACTAATTGGTTTAATATTTTCGCAACCAGCAATAGTCTGATTTCTAGTACATGAACCTTTTGTTATTCTATCTTTTTGATATGATTTTAATCTTACTTTTTTAATTCCTAAACAATCACATCCATTTTCTGTTCCTGGAAATTCCCCGAAAATTATATAATTTGAACATTGCTGAGTTGGTTTTGAAAGAGAAAAAATCGGTTTTTTTTTTATATCATCCATTAATGAATTTAATATTTCTAATGAATTCCTTTTATGATGCTTTAATATTGAAAAGGTTAAGCATAATATCAATGAAATTATTATTAATAAAAAAAACACTATAATTTGAATTTTTTTAATATCTGAGTCGAACATTATTTTTATATTATTAAATAAAAAAAAATTAATAAAAAAAAAAGAAAAAAATTCAAATTTCAATTCAAATAAAACAATAACTTTTTTTAAAAATGAATTATTTATTTATTTTTAAATGAAATCAAATATTAATATTTTCATCCTTTATTTTAATAAATTTCAGTAAATTATTGTTCGATAGGAGTTCAAGATGAGAAAATTTCAAATATCAAATAATCCAATTAAAAGATGTCCAAAAGGTGAATTAGATTTAAATGATTTATGAAATGAAATAAAATTAAAAACATATTAAAACCATAATATAGTAAATATTGTAATTCTGAAGAAGCAAGAAATAATTATTATAGAAAAATATTACATAATGATTGGGATATAAAAAAGAATATAATAAATTAAAAAAAAATATAATATTATTTAATAATAAAAAATAATTTAATTCAAAAAAAATGGAATTCTAACTCTTTTTTAAATGCTTATTTAATTTAAAAGTTCTTTAAATATTTTAAGTTAAATATAAAAATTGGTTTTTACAAATTTTCATTTTATCTATTAAAATAATATTTTTCCTTTATTTTAAAAAAGATCTTATCTTTTAGATTGAATATTATAATAAAAAAATTATTAACGAATTGTAAATATTAAAATTTAATTTATTTACAAATTGTTTTTCTTATTTATAATTAATAAAAAAGGTAAAAAGTTACAAAATAAAAAAAACATTAGAAAAATATAATTCATTAATTATTCTAATTTTATATTAAGTTATTCAATTTTTACGAGAATTAGGTCTTTCTTTATGTTTCTTAATTGAAAATAATATGAAAAAAGGATTTAAAATATATTTTCTTTAATTTGATTTAATAATTATTTTTATTTTTTTATTTAATTGATATATATTAATTTAAATGTTAAACATTTTTAAAGGGAAAAAAGAATTTCAAATAAGTCCAGAAAATAAAAAAAAAATAAAACAAGAAATAGATAATTTATCAATATTAACAGATGGATTATATTCAAAAATAAAAGAATTTCCAATGGGATATTATATAAAAATAATAGTAGATAGAAATAAAATAGGTATAGATTTAAAAGATAAAAAATATTCAAATCTTCCAGAAACAATAATTTTCTTAATAATAATAGATTATTGTTTTCCAGAATATCCACCAAAAATTTTAGCAAAAACTAATTTTTTTTTCCCTAATTTAATGGATGGAAGAAATTTATCTTGTTCAATTATTCCAAAATGGAATCAAAATATTACTTTAGTTGAAATAGCTCAAATGTTACCAAATTTTTTAAAAAAAATATTAACTTCAACAACATATTGTTTTTATGGAACTTTTTTAATTGGTTCTGTTTATGATTTAAAAAATTATAATAATATGTTAGTTAGTTCTTTTAATTGTAGAGTAATTTTTGATTCTGATGATAAATTAGGAATTAATTATAATATAAATTTAAATAGAACTGAAATTGAATTCACTTTAATTTTGTGTGATGATTGTTTAATATTATTTCAAAATTTTGAAAATGATCCTTCAATAGGAAAAATTATTTTTTGGAGTACTTTATTTTCAATTACAGATATGCAAATTAATAAGGAAAAAAAAATAATTAGATTAAATTTTTATTCTGAAGAAAAAGGAATTGATAAACAATTAAAATTAACAATGGAAAATATATTATTTTTTAGAGAAGCTTTAGTTAAAAGAATGACTAATTTAAAAATAAAAATTGAATCAAATAAATTAATTAAAGGTCAAATTTGTGAAAAAAGATTAACTTCAAAAGATATTAATAAAATGAAAATTAATGAAATTGAGGAACATATTCAAATTTTATTAAAAAAAATAGATAGAAATGAAATTAGTTATTATGTAATAAATACATTTTCTGTTTTATGTGGAAAAGCCATTGAATATTATTCTGCTAAAGGTGAAGAATATTCAGATAAAAATAAAAATTATTTAAATACAATGAAAAATGTTTTAATGAGAAAAGATGTTCAAAATATTATGAAAGATGAAGAAGATTAATTTGAGTTACTGAAAAATAGGTTATTTATTAGTTATTAAACATAATTTTTAAAATATTTAAAAAGTTTAATTAAATAAGTATTAATATTCAATTTTTAAAATTGAAATTGTTGGATCACAGAATCTACTTATTCCAGTCATTAAAATAAAATAATCTTTATTTTCACTTAAAATAATATTTAAACTTTGAAATCTTGACTCTATAAAAAAGATTTTTTGTTGGTATAATATTTCATTTAAATCAAATTCTTCATTTAAATTCTTTAAAGATAATATTTTTAAATAAGTATCTTTGTGTTCATTTGATTGAAGAAAAATTCCTGTTATAATTGAATTATTTTTCAGTAATTGTAGAGTTTGAAAATAATATAATGAGGTTGAACTATTTTCAATTTGGAAAATCATTTTATGAGTATTTGAATCAAGAATATAAATTCTTCTAAATTGACAAATAAAAAGTATATTATTTTTCCATTCAATTATATTTGTATCATTATTAAATAAAATATTATGTAAATTTTCTACTTTTTCTTTCTTTTCATATGTTATTGAATTATAATAAGTTATTGAATTATTATCAAAAATTAAAAATTCTTTATTATTATTTTTTGGATGAAAACTATAACGAATATTGGAACAATTATTGTTATCTAAAATTGATTCTTTTATTATTGAATAATTATTTTTTTTTATTTCATATTGAAAAATTATAATTTTTTTTTCATCTAGTAATAAAAATTTATTTAGTTTATAAAACTCATTAAAAGTTGGTATGGTTAAATTAATTTTGTAATTTCCTAATATTTTATATGATTTTTCTTTAAAATCTATTTTAATAATAATGAATTTATCAATAAAACAAATCAATATATTATTGTTATTTAATTTTTTAATATAATTTATAAATTCAAAATCATCATTAATAAAAGTTATGTAATTATCAATATTATCAGTAAATAAAATTACTAACATTTTTTTATCATTATCAACTAATAAAAAATTATTATTTTCAATTGAAATTGCATATTTAACATATTTAACAAAATCAAGGCTTTTTATTCTTTTTATCTTAATTATATCAATATTATTATTAAACATCGCATATTGATTTCTTTTCTTTTCATCTTCCATTTACTTAATTTAAATTTTTATATTATTAATATGATTAAAGAAGAATTTATAGGTTATTCATTTTATTTACTTCTCAAAAAAAATTTATAATTATATAATTTAATTGTGAATAAAATATTTGAAAAAAAATGGATGTAACTTCAGATATGATATTCTCATTAATAGAAAAAAAATTTCATCATAATGAAAATAATGATAATTTAAACAAAAAAAAAGAAAAAAAAGAAATTTTAACAAAAGGAGTAATTTTAAATAATTCTCAAATGTCAACATTAGAATTTAACTCAAAAAATTTATTAATTATTAATAACTTTGAAAATTTAGAATATTTATCTTTAACTCATAATTTTTTAAGAAATATAGATTTCTTAGAATATCTTCCAAATATTTATTATTTAGATCTTTTTAAAAATTTAATTGATGATTTTACTCCATTAAACAAGAAGAATATTTTTGGTTATCTAAGATTATCAATTGATCACTTTAATGAAAATAAAGTTTTACAAATTAATGGCTTAACTACTGTAATTTTTGATATTCATTTAGAAGATAATCAATTAGTGAAAAACATTGTTTATAATAATCCTAAAATAATTATGATAAATAATGAAATTAATTATATAATTGATAAAGTTATTCAAAGAGAACAACAAAAAAAAGGAAGAAGAAGTAGCATTTTAAAAATAAATGTTGAAGTTTTTGATGAAGAAAAGGATAATCAAAGTTATAATTTAAATATCAAAAATAAATCTTTATTAGAGTTGCAAAAATTTTTTTCAAGATATACAAAAAGAATTGACCATATTTTAAATGTTGATTTAATCAATTCTTCTAATATTTTGAAAAACCATGAAGAATATTTAGAAATTGAAAAAAAGAAACTGTTATTATTAAACGATTGTTATAAAGAAATATCAATATTAAATAATAGCATAAATAGTTTTTATGTATATAATATAGACTCAATTTATGAAAATAAAAAAATAAATGATATTAATTTTTATGGTATTAGTCAAACATTAGAAGAAAATAAAGCAATAGGAGAAGATTCTTTAAAAGTTTCATTAATAATTTTAACTAGTGTTTTATTTTTATCATTAGATATAATTTCAAGGGAAATATGTTTAATAATAATTAATACTATATTAGAAAAATATTTTCATATTAAAAAAGAAAATTTAATCCCTTTAGATTTTGATATTTTCGAATCAATTTCTTTAATTTCAGTTTATTTTAAATTATATGATGATTTTATTCATAAATTTAATATTCAAAATTTAAAAAATATTTTTTATGAAGAAATAATAAAAATTTTATCAATGGAAAAATTAATTTTAAAAGCAAATATTTTAAATGCACATAAGGAGAAAAATAAATTAGAAGTTGAAAAAACAAAATTATCTAAAGGAAAAATTAAAATTAAAAATAATATTAATTTTATAAATCAATTAGAAATAACAGAAGAATTTTTATTATTAAATCAATTTTTATATGATTATATTTTATATGATAAAATTGACAAAATATTTTTAAATAGTGAAAAAACAAATGAATATGCTTTATTTATAGAATTTAAAGAATCAATTGAACAAAGTTATAGTGAAAATACTCAGAATGTTTCTATAAGTTTGAAAAAATTTAATCAAACTCATATTGATATTTTACATCAGCAATTTTATTTTGAACAAGAAAAAATAAAATATATGAGAAATAAATTATTTCCTTCAAATCCAAAAAAAATAAAATTAATAAAAAATTATTATAATTTTGAAAATGATTATATTCCTCATGATGATATTGAAATAAGAGATTTATTTAAAATTAAAAAGATTAAAAGAAATACAAATATTATAGATAGAAAACATAATTCTTTTCTGAATAATTTACCTGAAATTAGAAAACATAATATATCAAATTTATCTCAAACTAAAAGAAATAATAGTAATGAATTAAAAATATTAACAAAAATGATTAATAATAATGAATTTCTAGCTGACCATACAAGATTTTTAATTAATAAAGAAAAACAAAATAAAAAAATAGCTTTAATAAAAAAAAAAGAATTGGAAAATACTGAAAAGAATATTCAAACAAAATTTAAATATGATAATAATAATAGTGAAATAATCTCTAAATTAAATAGTAATAAATTTTTACCAATTAATTTTTCATGTTTAAAAAAGAAAAAAATAAAAATTGATTTTCCAAATTTTTATTCTGTTAAAAATGGGAATACAATTAATTTAAAAAAAAAATCTAATAATTTTTATTTAAATACAGGATATAATAGTAATAGAAATCCAACAATAAAAAATAGTGAATTAAATTCATTTATTTCTATTACTCGTTATAATGAAGAAGAATTAAAAGAAAAATTAAGAAATAAAAAAAAAAATAATAATTTAAAAATTTCTTATAATCCTATTAAAATAAGTTACTCTAGTTTAGAAACTTTATAAACAATTTTATTTATAATTTTAATATATTGCAAATTAATTTAAAATATAAATAAAAATTATTTTGATAAAAAATTATGTTTTTATTCTCAAATAATTTACTCAAATTAAAAAATGAAAGATATTAATGAAGTTTATAATGATTTAACTTATGAGAAAAACAAATTATCTGGAATTGAAGACCAAATTGAATTCATAAAAAAAAGAAAATTAAATTCTGAATCTAATATCAAAAAAGAAATTGATATTATGAAAAATAAAAATGAAGAAACAAACACTAATTTAAACAATTTAGAATATAATATTTTCAATTTAGAAAATAAGGCTAAAGAAGTTATTGATAATCAAAAAAATATTAATCTCTCTCTTAATCAAAGTAATAAAATAATTACTGAAGAAATTATGAATGATTATCAAGAATTTCAAAAGTTAATAAATAATTCCCTTGAGAATAAGAGAAATGAATTTTTTAAAAAAATTCAAACTTTTCAAAATGAAAATAACAAACAATTTCAAACATTAATTAATGAAAGTGACAATTTAAAAAAACAAATCCAAGATATTCAAAATAGTTTAAATAATATTAATATTAATGATAATAATAATAATAATATTAACCCAAAAGAACTTATGGAAAAATTTTCTGATGATTTTAAGAATGTAGATTCAAAATTTGAAAATTACGATATACAAGATAAAGTTTTAACAAATAATATAAATAATTTAGATGAAAAACTAAATGAGCTTAATAATCAATATAATAATGAGTTTCAACAACTTTCTTTTTTTAAAGAAACTCTTTTTTTAAAAGTTAATAATAATGAAAATTTGTTGAATGATTTAAATTCAAAAATTGTAGAAATTGAAAATCAACAAAAATTAAATCAAAATCAAAATCAAAATCCAAATTCAGATTTAAATAAAATAAAAGACATAAATATTCAAATAGAATCATTTGAAAAAAAATCAGAAGAAAATTCAAAGTTATTAAATGAATTAAAAATAAAATTTAATAATTTAAATCAATTGATACAATCAAAGAAAAATAGTTTAAATTATAATTTCATGGATGAAGAAAAATTAAACGAAACAATAAACAATAAATTTCAATATTATAATAAATTTATTAATACTGATTTTATAAAAGAAATTGAAAAAAAAAATGAAATTATATTCAAATTAATTCAAATTTTAATCAATAGTATTAATGAAGTTAAAAAAGAAATTTTTGAATTGAAAAAAAATACAGATGATTATGAAAAGAATTTTGAAGAAATTCAAAATGGTTTTGATAAAATTCAAAATATTTATAGTAAAATTCCTCAACTTGAAGAAAATTTTTTAAAAAATAAACAATTCATTGAAAATTTAAAAAAAAGTATTAATGCTAATTAATAAATTATTTTAATTTCTTTATTCAATATATAAATTCCTTAAAAGAAAAACAAAGATTTTTTTAAATAAAAAACAGAAATATATAATTTAATTAAATATATTATTTTGAATATTCAAATATAAATACAATTAAAATTTATACATTTCACTTCTAAAAACTTAACATCTAATTAATTAAATGTCCAAAATTTAATTTTAAATATTTTTATTTTTATTTTTTTTCTTTATTCTTAAAATCATTTTCAAGAATATAAAGTTCATTATCATTATCATTATCATTATCATTATAATTAATATTAATATTTGCTTCAGTTAAATTATTTTTTTCAATAAAATAATTATTATTATTAATTTCCTCTCTAACATCATCAGCACTTTGATTCATTTTTTGTTCATTTTTTAAATGGCTTTTTTTTCTATGTTTCTTTTTATTCGTATTATCAAAATTTCCAATCAAAGAAATATCAGTATTAATATAATGTTCTGAAAAATTTGGTTTTGTATTTCTATGAGAAAAACTTTGATAAATTGCATTTTTTGCTTTCATTTCAAATATTGATTTATATAAAACCATATTTTCATTATTTTCCTTTATTAATTTTTCTTTCATTTCAAAACATTCTTTTTTTAGTTTATTAATTGCTTCTTTTAATTGAACTAAAAATTTGTTTATAATAATTAATACTTTAATCCCATTTTTACTTTGGCAAATATTTTCTAATTCATTATTATCCATATTCGGAATATTAATAATTTCACTTAAATCAGTTACAGATATTTTTTCATCTAATTTTAAATTTAAATTAATATTATTATTAATAATTTTATTATTTGTATTTATTTTAGAATTTTGATATTTATATAATTCAGATTTTAATTCATCAATTTTAACTTCATATTTATCAATCATTGAAGTTGTTTCTCTAATTTTATTTAAAGCATTTTCATAAGCTTTTTTATATAACATTAAATCATCTTGAATTAAATTTACACTAGTTGAAGGATCAATTATATATATTTCATTTGGAATTATATTATTTTTTACTTTATTTTCTGAATCTTCTTCATTATCTTCATTATTATAATCTTCATCATTTTCAATTTCTATTATTTCTTTTTCTCTCATTTTCGAAATTTGTTTATTTAAAGAAGTTATTATATTTTCTTTTTTTTGATTTTCATTTTCTAAAATAAATATTTTATCATTTAAATCATTTGTACTTTCTCTATAATCTTCTATATCAGTATTAATTATTTTTTCATATGAAGAAACTTTTGAACGTAAATTTGAATTTTCTTTATTTAATTGATTTATTCTATTATTTAATATATTTATTTCATTTTTTAAACTTAAAATTAATTCTTTTGATTTTTCATCAGGAGTTAAATTTGAATTAAATAATTTATCAATAATTTCTTTATTTACTATTATATTTGCTCTTAAATCATTAACTTCTAATTGAAGACTTTTTTTTTCTTCTTCTACTCTATTACATTCATCAGCGTATTTATTTATTAATTTTAAAGCAACTTTACGATCATACCTTTTCATTAATTATAAATAATTGTTTGAAATAAAAAAAAAATTAATGTTAATTCAATTTTATTCTGTTTTAGTCAAAAATGGAAGATGAAAATTCTCAGAAAAATGAAAATAATGAAAATAAAGATAATGTATCAGAATTATCGAAAAAATCATCAATAAAAAATGAACAAACCCCAAAATTATCAAAACAATCATCATTAAATAATAACAATATTCAAAGTATAAAAAGAGATTCAATAAGCAAAGAAAATATATCAAGTTCAAAAAGACAATCATTAAATAATAATGAGCAAAATTCCAAAAGACAATCAATAAATAAAGATAATATATCAGAAGTTTCAAAAAAATCAAAAGTATCAAGTAATAAAGTAAATATTAATAATAATAATCATGATATTTCAATAATAAAATCTGATACTTCAGAATTAAATTTAGATAATTTATCTCAAAAATATTCTGAAGATAAATTTAATTCAGAACAACTTTTTCAACCAAATCTAAATAAAATATCGAATGATCAATTTAAATATTTAGAAAAAAGAACACCTGATATTTTAATAAATAAATCAATAAATAACTTTAATGAATTATCAAAAGAAGAAAAAGAAAAAAACGATTTTTTTAATAATAATAAATCTCGTTATTCAATAAATGCAAAAAACACAGAAAATTTATCATTAGAAGAAATAGCAAAACAAAGAATTTTAATGACTCAATTACCAAATCTTTTTGATAATAAAGATATATTTACAGTACATGATTTAATAATTCCAAATGGAAAAAATGCGAAATTAATATTAGTAAATCAACCATATAATAAAAATTTAAAAGTAAATGAAATAATAGATACATTTAATTTTTATGAACCATTTCCAGTAATAAATTTAATAGGAGCAAATACTAAAAATAAAGGTAAATTATTATCTGGAATTTCAAGAGCAGCATATAATTCAAGAGCAATTATTATAGATAGTGGAATTCATAATGGAATAGAAAGATTTTGTCTAAGAAAAAATTTAAATTTAATTGGAATTGCTCCTGAAAATAAAATCGAATATCCTAAATTAAATAATAATACTTTTACTAATACATGTTTAACTAATGGTCATTCTCATTTTATTTTATTAGGTAATGATGAAAAAAAATTAGAATGGGGAGATGAAAGTAAATTTAAAATTAGTTGTATTGAAAAAATTATTGAAGGAAAAAAAGGAGTTTTTAATTATAATGGTAAATGTGTTGGAATTATTTTTGGTAATATACCAAATTGTGTTGATGAATGTTTATTATTTGTTGAAAAAAATTGGCCTTTAATTATTATTGAAGATAGTGAATTCTGTCAAATGATTAAAGAAGTTAGAAATAGAGAAGTTCATGAAAATAAATATGGAGAGAAAATTAAAATTATTGGGAAATATCATAAATTAATTGAAATTGATGATGATAGTGAAAATTTAGCTAGTGCTATTCATATTTGCTTAACTGTTAGTTTTTGAAATTTTTAAAAAAGGAAAATAAAATTTTATATTTATTATATTATATATATATAAAATATTAAAATATTTCTTTTCAAATAAATTCAGTAAATTAAATTTAAATTATTATTTTTTATGTTTTTCAACATTTGCATGTCATCAATATTGGATAAATTTTTTTAAATTTCATTCATATTCACATAGTATTTCATTTTTATTGTTTTCTAATTATAAACTATTTTATTGAAATTTTTTAAATTTTTTTCTTTTATTTCATAAATTTATTTTAAATAGTATATTATATATGTCATGTATGTATTTTTAATTAAATTATTATTATTTTTTCTATTAGTTCCGATTGATAAAATTGTAAAACAAAACTTTTCCAAAAATATTTTGAATAAACTTTTTTATTATTCTTGAAATTAAATTTCAGAAAAAATCATAACCTACTAACTTAAGATTTTTTAATTTTTGATTAAATAATTTACATTTATATTATAATATATTAGCAATTATTCTTAGTTTATAATTAATTGATATAAATAACTATCTAAATATATTTTAATTAATTAAATAAATATAATTTCATTTTTTACCGAAGTTCTTTTTTTTAATTTATAAAATAAAATTAATAAAAATATGCAACAACAAAATCATAAAGGAAAAAAAATTCAATCTGCAACAGAGCCAATAAATTTAAAAGGTAAATAGAAAAAAAAAACTAATAAAAACCCAATTTCTTAATAAAAAATAGATATATTTAATGAAAAAGAAATAAAAGAATTATTTGATAGTCCAAAATTAAAAAGAGCTCAAACAGAATATCCAAATAATCAAAGTCATCATAGAAAAAGTTTAGATAATATAATGTTTAGTCGTCAAATATTACATATTAAATTATTAGAATCTTTAAAAAATTATTTTGATAGAGAAAATAAAACAACATATATAAAAGCAGTAGATTTTTTAATGAATGATTTTTTATCAGATCAATTAAATTTTAAATCTGATGATTTAACTTATGAAAAAATGGATCAATTAAAAAATGAAAATAATGATATGAAATATGCAGTTTCTTGGTTAGAAGAATATTCAACAATGAAACAAAAAAATATTATAACTAAACAATTAAATCAATTACCAACAAGTTTTTTAAAAAGAAAAAGTGTAAATGATTTAGGAGATATTAAAAATATATTAGAAAGTGAATTAAAAAATTCAACAAAAAGAAATTCTTCAAAAACATTAATTTCCTTATTTAATAATCCAAATAATATATCAATAGAAAAAAATTTTATAATATTTAATGAGAATTTAATAAAAAATATAGAAAATGAAAATTTTAATATATTTAAATTAGATGAAGAAGTAGGAAGAGATCAAACTTTAGGAGTAATAAGTTTCTATATATTTAATTCTTTTGGAATGTATAATTTAATAAGATATCCTAATTTTGAAAATTTTATTAAAAAAATATCAAAAGGTTATATAAGAGAAAATCCTTATCATAATGATTTACATGCTGGAGATGTTACTCAAACATGTATGGTATTTTTAAGAAAAGGAAAAATAAATGATTATATTAAATTAGATTTATATTCTTTATGTGCTTTAATTTTATCTTGTATAATACATGATTTTAAACATCCTGGTTTAACTAATAATTTTTTAGTTAATACTCAACATAAAATTGCAATAAGATATAATGATAAAAGTGTTTTAGAAAATTATCATCTTGCAGAAGCTTTTAAAATAATAAAAAAAAATAGTGATTATGATATATTCAATGATATGGATAAAACAGAAAGTTCATTAATAAGAAAAAAAATGATTCAATGTGTTTTATCAACAGATATGATAAATCATGCTAAAATATTTTCTTTTATAAAATTAATAAATGAAAAAGAATTTGATTTAGAAAATTTATTTGATAATTTAAATGAAGTTTCAAAAAATGAAAGACAACAAAATTTTATGGATTTAATAATTCATGCTTGTGATATTTCAAATCCAACAAAACCTTATGAAATATATAATATTTGGGCAAATAAAGTTATGAATGAATTTTATTTACAAGGAGATAAAGAAAAAAATTTAGGTATTCCAGTTAGTTTTTTATGTGATAGAAATACTACAAGTATTCCTCAGGGACAAATTGGATTTATTGAAGGTGTTGTTTTTCCTTTTTTTGATACTTTTGCTAAAATGTTTAAAGGACTTTGGTTTACTGTTGATAATTTAGAAAAAAATAAAAATGAATTTTTGAAATTGAAAGAAAAAGCAGAAAAAGAAAAAAAATAATTTTTTTTTTTCTTTTTTTATTTGAATCATTTTTGTTGTTCTTTTTATTAAATTTATTTGTTTATTTTTTCTTTTTTTTTTTTTTGGGTTTTTTTGTATATTTCTTTGAATATTATGAATTTGAATTTATTTAAATATTTTTTTTTCAACTGAAATAATTTTATTTAATTTATTTTTTGATTTAAAGAATCAGATTTTAAAAATAATAATATTAATAAAAATGATTTAAAAAGAAATATAATTTTTAGATAATTATTCTTAGTTGTTATTAAAAAATTATTTTTAGATGAATTTTTCTTTTATTCTTTTTTTTTATTAAATAACTATATAATATTTTTATTAATCTTTATATAAATCTTAATTCATCCATTTAATTATGTCAAATTCATTTTATTATAAATTCAAAAAAATTAATTAATTTCATCTTTAATATGATTACAATAATTTTCTCTTTTATCTTTAACTAAATCTCTTTTTTTCAAAACTAAATCCATCATAGTTTTAACAAAATCTTCATAACATAATCTTTCATCATCATCAATATTTGCCTTATAATTTTTTTTTCCTTCAGGATTAAATATTTCATTAATAGCATCATTAAATTCTTTATCATTTCTATGTCTAACTCTTAATAATTCTAAAGTATCTTCTTCATTAATACTTCTTTTATTTTCTTTATCAAACATTAAAAATAATATAAAATAAAATAATTTTTTAGGTTCTAATTCATCTTTATCAATTATACATCTTTTATACATTTTTTCCATTTCATATTTTGATACTTTATTATCCATATCTTCATCTACTTCCCATATCATTTGTTCTATTTCTTCAGGAGGATATTTTTTTTTTGTATATAATCTTAACATTTTTCTTAATGCTTTTTGACTTATTTTTATTTCTGGTTTTTTATTTTCATTTTCATTATATTCTTTTTCTTCTTTTAATTCAGTTAATTTCTTTTCTTTTTTTTTATTTTTTTTTATATTATTGTTATTGTTATTTTGAAATAATTGTTTATTCATTTTTTTTAAATTTGCATTTTTTTCTACTTCTTTTAAATATTTTTTTGTTAAAGAATCTTCATCTGAACTTGGTTCTTGTTCTAATTTTGATAATTCTTCATATACTATATCTAAACGCTTTTTTTCTATTGGCTTTAAATCAATGTTTTTCACATCTTGATCTATTTCAAAAGGAATTGATGGAGACTTTTGAAATGTTTTTTTTTGAGATTCTTCTTTTTTATTCATTTTTTTCTTTTTTTTTATAAAATTATTCAAATTTAAAAGAAATTTTAATAACAATTATTGATAAAAATAATTATTATTTTATATTAATATTTATATTTATCTTTATAAAATATTTAAACTTCATTTTTTATTCTTAAATAATATTTTATGATTTTTAGGTTTTGAATTGAATTATTTGATTTTTAAATTAGTTAATTAATATTCAAAATTTATCAAATACAATTTGATATTTATTGATATTTTTAAAAGAAGAATTAATTTTGGTTGCTATTCAATAATTTATTTAAAATAATTAAATTATGTATTTTTGAATTATATAAATATTTTAAATCTTTTTAAATAATAAAAAATCTTTAAAAAAAGTTTTTACCTTTCAAAATCTGATGATTCTAATTTTATTATTTTAAATTGTTGTTTTTTTAAAGAAATGAAATCAAGGGAAAAACGAATTTCATCAAAAATAACTTGTGTTTAAAGAAACATTTAAAAAGAAAAAAAAGAATATAAAAGAAAAAAATTTTTTGATTTTTTCAAAGTGAAAATATAAAGTCACTCTAATTTCAATTCCAGTGAAAACAACAAGATAAGTTTAATAATAAAAAAAAGAAAAATAAAAAATTTTATCTCATTTTTTCTCTTTTGAATATCAAAATTAAGAAAATCAGTGTGAAATAATTATTAACAATCTCAATCAAAAAATTTGTAAAAAAATCTTTTTTGGTATTAATAATCTTTTCCTATTTTTTTTAACTAAAACAAGATAAAATTTTTTAACCAATTAAAAATAATTTAATTTAGATTATAATATCTTTTTTTTATAAATTAAAAAAATAATTTAAATTAAAAATTTTTTACTTTTTATCAATTTTTAAAATAATATTATTTCTTATTTTGTGGATTTGTTCTTCAGAAATTTTAATTTCTTCTTCTAATTTTTTATATTTTCTAATTTCTTCATTCATAATATTAGATTCTTGGTATTTAGATAATTGATAATAAGAAAATTCTTTATAATAATCAATTAAATTAATTTTCATTTTTTCTTTTTTTTCTTTGTCTAAAAATTCATTATAAAAATTATTTTTAATTTTTTCTATTAAAGGAATAATATCTTTAAATGAAGGTCTAAAGTCTTCATTTATACAAGTACATAATTTAATTATTTTAGTAATATCTTTAATGATAATATTTTCATTTTCAAAATTTAGATTTTGATTTTTTATAAAATTATCTTCTTTAATTATACATTTAATAAGTTCATTTTTATTATTAATATAAGAATAAGGAATTTTTTCAAAAAAAAGAAAGAAAATAAAACATCCAAAAGACCAAATATCACTTTTTTCTAAAAATGAATTTTCATAAAATTCAGTTAAAATATTTTCATCTTTATTTGATAGATATTTCAAAATTTCTGGTGAATGAAAAACAATTTCTTCATTAGTTTCATTATCTAAAGGATTTAAATTAAATTTTTGATTATATTTTAGAAAATTACCTATTTTTATTAATTTAATTAAATCATTACTATAAGTATCATTATTTGAATAAATTATTTTTAAATGTTGATATTTATCTGTTAATAATTTAGAATTCAGTAAAATATTTTTTAAATTTATTAATAAATAAGGACAATTTGATATATATAAATAAGATAGTATTTGAGCTAATTTATCTATTAAAATTATTTTAAAATATATTATTTCATTTTCTGATAAAATTTCTTTTAAATAACCAAGCTCTTTTATTTTTAAAGAAGGAATATATTCAAAAACTAAATAACTTTCATAATGATTATCATTAATATTATTCTTATTAATAAAATTAGAATTTATTTTTTTAAACATACAACCATAGTATAATTGTATATTTGGATGAACTATTTTTGCTAATATATACAATAATTTTTTCATAAATTCTTGATTTTTAAAAATTATTTTTTTCAATATTACATATTTAAAATACATTTCTCCATAAGAAGTTATAAATATTTTATTATTATCAGAAGATATTTCTGATAAAATTGATATTGTCTCTGGAGATATTATATTTAATTTATCTGATAAATCTCTTCTTTCTTTGTCATTTCCTAGAAATAATCTCATTAATTTTTTATTTAAAATCTTAGTAGAATTTTCTTCTTCATTATCCATTTGAAAGATTTAAATAATTCAATTTTGATTAAATATTCTTTTTTTCTTTCATTTTTAGAATATTTTTTATTACCAAAAAAATTAAAAAAAATTTTTATTAAAAATGCTATTTTTAAAATTAAATAAATAAATTTTTTATTCTTTAACTTCATCAAAATAAGGCAATTTTCGAATTACTATATTATTAAAGTTTCTCCTATTTTTATAAACTAAAAAATCAAGAAAATTGACTCCTTGAATAATTAAAGGTTTTTCAAAATCATTTTGAATAAATAAATCACTTAATTTTTCTCCATTAATACTATAAGAATTTAATTTTTTATTATTAGAATAAGTAATAAAAGAAGGAATAGGTGAAGAAGAAAGAAAAACTCTTTCAATATAATTACTATTATATATAACTTTAATTATTTTTAATGTTGGTAAAGAATATAAATTAATATAATTATCATCAGAACAATCAATTAACATATTTAAATTTGAATTAACATTCATATAATTGATTCTTTTATTATGGGAATGAACAATTTTAATAAATTTATATAAACTATCTTGAATTGATTTAAATGTATTTTCATAAATTTTAATATTTCCTTTTTCTGTTCCTAAATATAACAATTGATTTTCATTTTCTCTTTCATAAAAAGTAAAAGCTGTAATTAAACTTTGATCAATTAAATTATAATTATTCCCTAAATGATAATTTCCTGATGTATTAGATTTATATACAAATGATTCGCCATTAAAATACCCTGTATATAAATAATAATCATGATTTAAATTTAATATTTGTCTTGTGGATAATTTTTTTTCTCTAAATTTCAAATAAAAAATTGTTAATTGAAATAAATCATCTGACATTTCTCCATAAATAGTGTTAGTATATTTAAAATATTGAATTTCAATTTCAGATAAATAATTTTTTTTATTATTTTTACTCAAACTTTTTTCTTCAAAAATTGTAATAGGATTAATACCTAATTCAGTTAATTTAAGAATACTTTGAATTTCATCATGACTCATTTTATTTTCATTCTTTTTCAAAAAATCATTAAGACATTTTTCATAACAATATCTAGAATATAAATTTAAAATATTTTGAGCTTCAATTCCATCTGATTTAAAACCAAAAAATAAATCAATCCATAAATTAATATCTGATATTTCTTCTAAAATTTCTCTATAAATAATAATAAATAAATAAGGGTTATTTTTACACCAAAAAGGAAGAAAAACATTATTAACAGAAATATCATTATAAAATTTTTTAAATAAATTAACAGTAGTATTCCATTTGTTATTATCTTCATTTTTATCTTGTAATTTACCTAAATTTAAATTATTAATATTTAAAAACATTTCAGGAAAGAAAAAAAATTCAGGTATTAATTCTCTTAAATCTGATTTTTCAGTTGTTACACTATTAAAAGTTTTTTCTAAATTAATAAATAATCTATTTGGAGAATCAAATTCATTTCCTTGAATTTCAATAGCAGTTAATGTAAAAGGATATATTCTTGTTAAAAAATGAGAAGTATATGCTGAATTTGAAAAATGAGAACCAAATGAATATGGAAATGAAATTAATTCTAAATCTTTATCTTTTAATTTTTCATATAAATTTATATCTAATTTATATTTTTCAAAATTAAAGGAATTTACATTTTTTTTATTATATTCTTTTATTGCAGTTATTATTTCATTAAAATTTTTTGATTCGTAGCCTTTATATTTTTCATTATTGTTAATGTTATTATTATTAATATAATTATTAACTATATTATCTTTTTCCTCATTTGTTATTTCTTCAAATTTATTTTTTATATTTTCATCTAATGGTAAATCATCATTAAGAATTGAACTACAATATTGATTAATATAACTTATTTTTCTTTTCAATCCTTTATCACTTAGTTCCATTAAACCTAAAGGACAATTCAAATCTCTTTTACTTTTTTCAATTAAACCCTTTTTAATTTCTTCTATTATTTCTTTATTAATTTTTTCTTTTTCTGAAAATTCAAAAGAAGTTATATAATTTGTTATAATCCAAGGAAAAATTGGATATTGATGAATATCTCTTAAAGATCTATTTCCAAATATATTTACCCACATTAAATATTCTAAAGTTGATATTTCATTTTTACTCCATTTTTCTTCAAAATGTTTTATTTTTATATTAATTTGATTTTTTAATTTATCTAATTTACTTAATTTATCATAAATTAAATTCCTATTTTCAATTTTATCAAAAATAAAATAATAAGATTTATTTTTTGATGTAAAAATTTCAATAGAATTCGGTTTATCATAATATCTTCTCTTAAAAATATAATTCATTTCATTAAAATAGATTTTTAAATATTTATTTTTTTTATTTTTTTTTAATAAAGAACCAAGACATTTATTTTTATTATCAATTTCTATAAATTGTAAATTATCTTCTTTTAAAATAAATATTCCTTGAAAATGATTTGATATTGTTAATAAACAACATTTATAAAAACCATCATATAATTTATCAATTTGAATATTATTTTCAATTATTATTTCTGGATGTGGAATTATATAAAATGACTCTTTTTTATCATTAAAAAATTTTTGATTAAAATAATTTTCATTATAATCATATAAATATATCATAGGAATTATTAAAGGAGATACTTTTTCTTTTGTTAAATGATTACTTCTTTTATAATTGATTTTTATTTGAGAATTTTGATTAAAAAATATATTTTTTTCTGAATAAGAACCATTCCATGTGAAAAGTTCATATTTTATTTTTTTATAAAATTTTAATTTTGAAAAAGTTTTTATTTGATTTTTTAATTGCATTTCAAATATTTTTTGAGAAATAGTATCATTTTCAAATTTAAATTCTTTTTTTTCATATTTTTCAGGATTTATTTCAATTTTTCTTTCATTTTTTATTTCTTTTTTAATTATTTCTTGGATATTACTTTCAATATCAAATTCATTATCAGATAACATTTTTTTATTTGTTTTTTCACATATTATTTTATTTAATTTAGAAAAAGGAGTTTCTTCAATAAATTCAAAATCATTATTTTGTTTTATTTCTCTAATTTTCTTCATCATAATATTAAACCATTCAAAAATGAATTTGAATTCTTTATTTTTAATTTTACAAAAATATATTATTTTTAAAAAATCAAATAATTTTTGAGAATATTCTTCTCTTTCTTTTTCATTAAAATGTAGTATATTATTAGAATTCATAGTTAAAATTTGTGGCTCTATATAACTAAGAAGTGATAAATTCTTTTTATTTATTTTATATTTAGAAAATAAAATAAAAGAACAAACGATTATAATAATTTTGAATTGTTTAACTTCTTGATTATCAAAATTATAAATTAAATAATCGCAAAAAAAATCTAAAATATTACTGTCAAAAATTTCTATAGGAATTTGTAAAATATTTTTATTTAAATGTTCTTTAATTATATATTGTTTATCATAAATATATGAATTTATAAAAGGCAGAATAACACTTTCTTTATCTTTAATTTTATCTTCAATTATATCTTCATAATTAAACTCTATTGTCTTTAAGAATTTTCTATAATGTCCAAAATAAATGTTAAATTTCTTCTTTATTTCTTCTAAATTAGGGATATTGTATTTTTCACAAATTTCTTTTTCAATTATAGTTTTAGATTCTTTAATTAAATCAATAATATAATCAATTGGATATTTATTATTATTAATAAAATAATTGTTTTCAGATAATTCATAATCACATGAATCAAATAAAAGATTTGTAATATACTGAATTCTGTTTTGTTCATATTTCATTAAGAAATCTGAAATAATATTAATATAATTTTCTTTATATATTTTAATTGTTTGTCCTAAATTCGAATTTTCATAATTTTTATGTAAAATATACATATAAACCATCATCTGAGTTAATTGGTTATATATTATTTGATGATTTTTTTCAGATACAATTGAAATTGGATTATTTTTTAAATCAAAATTATATTCTTTAATTAAATATATTACTCCATAAATAAAATTCTCATCATAATCTTTCAAAGGTTCAATTAAACTTATTGTTTCAATTTTATCTAAATCTACAAATCCTATAAAAATAAATCTAAAAATTATATTTAACCATTTATAAAAATAATGATTATGATTATTATTTAATTTGATATCTACTAATTTTTTTCCTTCATTAATAATTTTATTTGGAAATTTTTCTATTCTAAAATTATATAATAAAAAATCTGTTAATTGTTTTTTTGAATTTATATTTTTTTCAATTTCTTTATAAAAATATAAAGATAAATTTCTTATAATTTTAATAAATTCAAACATTAAATTATCATTTTTATTTAATATAGTAATAATTGTTTCATCAAATCTATTATTTATAATTTTTTTTAAAATTTCATCTTTTTTATCTTTTTTATTTACTTCATTAATACTAAAATTAATGATTTTTTCATTAACTTTTGTTGAAGAAAATAATTGAAATAGAAGAGGAAGCCAATCATCGGATTTATTATTCTTATAAATTTCCTCAAAAAATGTATGAATAGATTCAGAGATTTCTTCATATTTACTTATTTGGAAAAAAATTTCAAAACTTGTCCAACATTTATTTAATTTAGAAAGAAAAATGTTTTCTCTCTTTTTATTTTTTTCTTTTAAATTTTCTCTTTGTTCATTTATTTTTATTAGTTCTAATATTTTATTATAAAATTTATCTTTTATTTCTGAAGGAAATTTATTTATTATTTTAAAATTAAAAAATATTGAAGAAAAAAAATTAGAATTTTCTATTATCGATTCTTCTGTCATTTTACTTATAAAATTGAATAAATCACTTTTTAAAATAATATCTTCATCTAAATTTTCAATATATAAACTTATATATTTATAAAATTTTGATTCATTTATATGATATTTATTTTTTTTTGATTTATTTTGAATACTCAAAATTAATTTTAATAACATATTAAAAATTTTAAATTGCTTTTCAATATTTTTTTGTTTTTTATTTTTTTTATTGAATAAATAAAGAAATTCAAAAAGAGGAATTAAATTATTAATTCCTCCTACCATAAAAATATTTTTTGCATTATTTGAGTAAGAATAAATATAATTTTGATAAAAATTATTTTTTGGTTTATATAAATAAGCTTTATTATTATTAATTGGGTCAATTATTTCAAAATTTTTTTCATTAAATAAATAAGATGTAAAAATAAAATTAAAATCATTCATTTCTAAATTAATTTTTTTTAATCCTGATTTTAAAATAATTTCTAAATCTTCTTTTTTGATATCTTTATATGATGAAAAAATATAAGATAATTTTCCTTTGAAATTTTGGGTAAATGAAATTGAAGAAATTAATTTATTATCAAAGTTATAATTTTCACATTTTTTTTTAATATTATCATTTAATTTCTCTAAATTTATATTTAAATTATTATTATTATTTTCTTCAAAATGTATTTTTATATGATTCCATATTTTACATTCAATATTAATCTCTAAATTATCAATTGGTTTTTCATTTTCATAAATTTTCATGATATTATCTTCAAGTTTAATAATAAAATGACAATTATCACTTAATGTTAAATTAATTAAATTTGAATTCTTATTTTCACAATATTCATCAATATAAAATGAAAAATAAATTGAAAAATTATTTGAAATAAAATAATTATTATCTTTATTTATATTTGTTGAAATTTCACTAAATGATTTATCAAAGAAAAAAAAATATCTTTTTGGACTAATTTTTTCTTGTTCAATATCTAGACAGTAAAATATATTTAGAAGTTCTAAATAATTTAATAAATCCTCTTCAGTTAAAGTATTATCTCTATGTTGTTTTCCTATTTTTTTATAAATATAATCAAAAAAATCTTTCTGAATTGTAATTTTTTTCATAAAAAAAATTAATAAATCTTTTGTAATTTCTTTTAAATATTCATTGTATAAAAATAAATCAATTAAAATATTCAAAATATTACTATTTGATAAAAATGGAGATAAAATAAAAATATGAGCAATTTCTTTAAAATTTGAAAAAATTTCCATTAATTTTTCTAATATTTTTTTCTTTTCATCATTATTAATTTTTTCTTCGATTAAATTTATTAATAAAGTTTGAATTTTTAAATGAGAATCTTTCAAAAATTCAATTTTTTTTTTTTCTTTATCATATTCAATAAAATTATCATTATTTTGATGAATGTTTAATGTATCTTCTTGATTTCCTGAATTATGTATACTTGCATTTTCCATTTTATATAAAGAAAATTTATTATTCTTTTTTCTTATGATTACATTTATTATTAAAAATTATTTCATCAATTTATTAATTATTTAAATCACCTCATTTAATAATATAAGAACAGCTATTTCAATATATAAAAAAAATCACATTGTTTAATAATTAGTCAAAAATTTATTTGAAATTTGAAATTTTTATCATAAATATTCATATATGAATTGATTGAAATATTAAGTAAATAATATTTTCAAATTTATTATTTAATAGCATAAATTAAAATTTACTTTATTTCTTCTTATCTTAAAAACTAAAAAAGAAAAGTTCAATTTTATTTAACCCTTTTTTTAGGAAAAGAAATAAAAAAATAAAAAATAAAAAACATCATTTACCAAAAAAAAAATATAATAAATAAATTTAAAACTTCCCTTTATTTTTTTTCAAATATAAAAAAATGGGTTGTTCATCAAGTAATGAAGTACAAGAAGGTTCATCAAAATATAATATTGAATTATATACATTAAAATCAGAAGATTCAATATTCAAATATAAACTTCAAAAAATAACATCACAAAAAATAGAAAAAAATGAGGATTCGAATATATTAGATGATATAAATAATTGTGATAACGATGAAATAAATCAATTAACATCTGATGAAAAATTTGAGAATAATTCCTTATTTTTAATATGTTTAGAAAATAATGAAATTTTTAAAAATTATAATGAAATATTTCAAATAAAACCAAATAAAATACCATCTTTAATTAAAATTGTTATAATATTAACTTATAATTCTTCTGAAAATGGAATTGAAAAAGATTTAATTAAAAAAGGAATAGAACAATTAGATAAATTTCCAAAAGGAATTATTGATGTTGAAAAAATAAAAGAAAAATATGATATTAGTCAAAATCCAAATATTACAAAAGATAATTTAAATTTAAGTGATGATGATTCTGATAATGATGATGAATTAATTATTGAAGATGAAGTTACTGAAAAAACTTTATCAGATGTTAATAAATTTTTATTTGATCATGATTTCAGTGAAAAATTAAATTTTAATGATGATGAATCTATTATATGTAAAAATAAAATTCAAAAAGTTATTTTTGAAAATTGTAAATTTAATGATATTTATACTTTTTCTTTATTAATAGGTAATTTAGAAAAATATAAAAATTTAAAAAAATTTGGTTTTAATAATAATTATATTTCATCAAATTTTGAAGGATGGAATTCAATAAATCAATTAATAAATAATAATTATAATATAAGAATATTAGATTTAAAATCTTCATCATTAAATGATTCTTCTTTTGAAAGAATTTCAGAAAGTATTTTTGATAAGAGATTAAGATTATTAGATTTATCAGAAAATTTTTTGACTTTAGATTCAATGAAATATCTTAAAGAATTTTTAGTAAATAATAAAACTTTACAAAGATTATATGTTCAAAGAAATGCAGTTGCACAATTTAAAGCAGAAGGAGTAAAATATATTTGTGAAGGATTATCTAATCATCCTAATATATTAATTTTAGATATTTCTTTTATGGAATTAACTGGATGTGGAGAATATTTAGGTAAATTTATTTCAGAAAATAATACTTTACAAGATTTAAATGTTGCAAGTTGTAAATTAAATATTTTTGATTTTAAAAATATTTGTGAACCAATTTGTAAAAATAAATCTTTAAAAAAATTTGATATTTCTTATAATGATATGGGAGGAAATAAAAGTTTAAATGAAGTTGGTAAAGTTATTGAAAAAAATAAATCTATTGTTGAAATTCATTTAGATCAAATGAATTTAAATATGGAGAATTATGAAATTATTTTTGATGCAATTGAAATTAATAAAAACATTAAATATTATAGTTTGAGTTATAATAATGATTTAAAACCAAAATTAGTTTTAAACTTCTTTTTAAAAAAAAATGGAGTTGAAACTTTAGAATATATTGCTTATAATCCAGAAACTCATCCTGGAAAAGAAATGACTTTGGAAGAAAAAAAAATATTAGAAAAGTTTAAAACTGAAAAACCTAATATGAAATTAATCACAAAGTAATAGAGTTTTTTAATTTTTTTTTTTTCTCTATTAAAAATTTAAATTTTAAGGAGTTTAAAATAGTTTAATATAATTTTATTAAAATTAAAAAAAAAGGGAAATTAGTTTATAAATTTATTTATAAATATATTCTTTTTATTGAAAAAAATTGAAAGTAAGTATTTTAAAATAAATTATTGAAAAAATTAATAATTTTCACAAAAAAATTGAATTTTTTTAAAAAAGATTTTTTATGATTAAATATTCAATTATCTAAAATTTGTTTGATAACCATTAATCTATCTTTCATTCTTTCTAAATTTTCATCACCTTTACATTTTTCTTTTAATTGTTCTTCAAGTCTTTTAATATAATCATTTACATTTTTTTTTTTCATTTCTTCAACTGCTAATTTATTATTAGATAAAACTAAAAAAATATCAATAATTAAATCATTAATAGTTTCTTTTTCTTCATCATTTAATTCTTCTACTTTAAAATTTTCAAAATAAATTTGATCAATATCTTCAACTCCTAATTTACTATTTTTTTCTTGATTAATTTCACATATTAATTTTATCAAATATTTATATAAAATACAATCATTTTCTAACAATTGATCAATATATTTTTCATATTCAAAAGAGCAATTTCTAATTAATCTTAATATATTGGTTATTTTCATATTATTCATTTTATCGAAAAGAATAAGGAATATTTTAAAAATTTTATTAGATAAAATAATTTCTCTTCCTTCTTTTAAACAAGATACATTTGAAATAATAGAAGAACAAAAATTAAAAGAATTATGATAAATATATTCAAAGAATTTATCAAGTAATTTAAAGAAAATAACTCCATGAGATTTTTCATTAGGATATTGTAAATCTAAAATATATTTTTGTCCTTCTTCATAAGATGTTAAATTTGAAAGAAACATAAAATATAAATTTAAATAAGTTTCATTTTCAATTCCATGAGGATCAGTTATTTTTGAAGAATTAATAACATATTTTTCAAATTCAAAATTAACATTAAATTCAATTCCATTTTTTAAAAAATTATTATTATCTAAACTATCTAAAATAATATCATCAACATTATCATAATTTTTTTCTTCTTTTTTCAATTCTTTATTAATTAAATGGAAAACAATACTTAAAATTCTATGAAAAGTATTAATTTGTAAAAAGGAATTTAAATATTTTTCATTAGTTGATAAATTTATTAAAATTTGAAGAATTAAATCTTTTTCTTTTATATCTTCATTTTCAATTAATCTAATCATTACTTTAGGTAATTCTATTTCAATAAATATATCTATTAATTCTTTTGATTCTGTTAAACCTAATATTATTTCTAAAGCTTGTTTTCTTGCTGCTGGAGATTTTAAACATTCTATTACTGCTTTTAATTGATTTGTATATACACTTTTTTGATCTTTATTATTTTCCATTTAATATAAATAATTTTTAAAAACTTTTATTGATAAACAAAAGTTTTTGAATAATAATAATAAAGTTTAAAATATTTAATAATTAAAAATACTTTATTTGATATTAAAATATATTATATTTACAATTTTTTTAAACATAATTTATTATTTAATTACGATTTATTATTTTTTTTCATCAGTTTTTTCTTCTTTTTTATCTTCAGTTTTTTCATCAATTTTTTCATCTTTTTTATTTTCAGTTATTTCTTCTTTCTTTTCTTCAGTTACTTCTTCTTTTTTTTCTTCTTTGTTTTCTTCATTTTTTTCATCTTTTTTTTCATCAGTTACTTCCTCTTTTTTTTCAATTTTATTGTTTTTAGCTCCAATATTTTTATCATCTTTTTTTGAATTAATCTCATTATTTTTTTCTTTAATTTCTTTCATAATTTCACTATTTCTAATTTCTTTTTGTAACTTAATTAAATTTTTAAAATCTAAAGCTCTTCTATCATTAATAAAATTTTCTACTTCTAATTTATTAAAAGGTAATTTAAAACCAAGAAATTGGATAAAATTATTAAAAACATTTACATCAGTATTTTCAATATCAGAAGGTAAAATTTTTCTGCTTCTTTCAGTAAATCTAGAAAAAATAGAAAGATAACCAATTGAAAGTAAAAAATCATCAAAATTAAAATAACTTTGATTACTTCTTTCATTTAATTTTTCACTTGAAATTTTTTTAAAAATCCATTTCATTTGATCAACTGAAATTAATAAACCTAAAATAGTAAAATTAACTAAAAATTCTTTAAATTCATTTTCCCTTATTGAAATATTACTAAAAAAACTTATTTTATTATATCCACTTTTTGAATAAATATCATATATACATTGTAAATGAGGTTTATATTTATTTATTAAATTTTTTATTTCTTCTTTTTCCATTAATTCTTTTACTGTTGAATTTAATTTTTTTTCAAACTCATAATATTCTTTTATTTCTTTTATTTCTTCTGGATTTTGTTTTTTTCTTTTTTCTGGAGAAATTTCTAATTTTTTTTTTGAAATTTCTCTTTTTTGTTTCAATATTTTAAATTGTTGATTTAATTTTTGCTTTTCTTTTTCAAAAAATTCTTTATTTTCTTTTGTTTTTACTATTTTTGTTTCTTCTTTTGTTTGTTTTTTTTTATTTTCTTCTTCTTTTAATCTTTTTGATTCAATTTCTTCAAATTTTTTTTTAATTAATTCAAATTTCTCTTTTCTTTCTTTTTCTTTTTTCTTTTTTTCTTTTAATTCTAAAATTTTCTTTTCTTCTTTTTTCTTTTTATTCTCCTCAATTAATACTTTTAGTTCTTCATTCCTTTTTCTTCTTTCTTCTTCTTTATTTTTATTTAAAATTAATTTGCTCATTTCTTTTTTATTTTTTTCAATTTGATTATATATTTTATTTCCAAAATTATCTTTTCCTTTACAAAATAAATCTAATTTTTCTTCTAAAATATCACACACTTCAATTCCTTCTTTTTTTAAATTATTATTTAAATTAACATAAGCTAAAGTTAAATCTATAGTCCATTTATGAATTTTTAAAAAATCAATTTCAACATCTTCTTCATTATTAATTTCAACATAAGATTCAATTGATGTTGAATCAAATATATCATAAATTAATTCATTTAATATTTCATAACAAATATAATTATTTTCTCCAATAGATTTTATTAATTTTTCTGGTAATTTTTTATTATATTCTACTTTTTCTTTTTTTACTATTTTAAAACCAGGAGGTAAATTATATTTTTTATTTTCATTTCTTTTTTTATTTATTAATTGAATTACAGGTTTATATTTTTCATATAAATTAATTGTAATATCTGATTGAACTGCTAAAATTAATCTTTCTAAAAATAAACCATAACATTCACTAATAGTTAAATTTTCCCTCACTTTATGATACATTATATATGATAATTTAACCATAATTTTTTTAAAAAAATCTATATCTAATTCTCCAGCTTCTAATAATTTAATTTTTTTTTTTATATTTAAATCAATATCTAAATAATTTAAATTAGGTAATAAATGATATTCAATTTCTACTTCTTTTAAATAATCAATTAATATATCTTTTAAAGTTAAATTTAATTCATCTAAATTAATTCTATATTTATTATATCCTCTATCTCTTAACATTCTTAATAAATTTGTTTTTGAAATAGTTTGTGTTTTTTCATTTGAATAAGTTCTAAAATAAAAAGTAATATTTTTCTTATATTGTAAATTAAAACCTTCAATTGCTTTAATTTCTCTATTTTCTTCATCTTTTAAATTTATTGTATTAAAAAAATTATCATTTACATTATTTCTAAAATAAGAACTTTTTGCTCTTAAAAATTTACTATCTTTTATTATTGTTCCTTCAGGATATATTAATTGTTCAATTGAATTTATTTTTTCTAATTTATTTATATCATTTTCTAAATGTTGAATTTGTAATTGTTTTTCAGGAAAAATTACTCTTCCATGTTTTTGAAATATATCATCTGATTTTTGATTTTCATTTATTTCTGTTAATTGATTTATTAAATTTTTCTTTTTTTTTATATTTTCTGTTGTTTTAGAAATTGTATTATTTATATTTTTTTTTCTTAAAATATTTCCTGCTGAATTATTATTTGTTTCAATACTTAATTTATTTTTTTTATTTTCTAATTTTCTCTTTTCTTCTTCTTTTTTTTTTCTTTTTTCACTTATTTCTGTTAATAATCTTTGATTTTTAATAATATGATTATCATCATCTTTTTTTTCAATTTCTTTTTTCTTTAAAATTTCAATTTTTTCATAAATTGGTCTATGAATTTCTTCTAATTTTAATAAAACTTCATCATGATCATCATAATACCATAATAAAGCTAATAAAGCATTTGAATTGTGCTTCATTTTTTTTCTATATATTTGAACTGCTTCTATTATATTTTTGTGTATATTTTCATTTACATTTTGAAAATTTTTATCCATTATATCAAAAGGTATTTCTAATATTATTGTATTTTTTTCTTTTGCATTTGATGTAAATAAATTTAATGATAATATTATATGATCAGAAAAAATATTTGATAAAGAATTTATTTCATTTTCATTACATGTTTTGATTATTAAATCTCTTTCAAAAATGATTGATAAAATAATTTTAATGATATCAATAAAATAATTATTAATATTTAAAGAAATTTTTAAAAGAAATTGTATAATTGATATTAAATAAATTGAAGTAATTCTTGGATGTTCAATTATTTTAAATAAAAAATTTAAATCACAAAAAGAATAATTCTCACTATTATTTAATTTATTAATATAATCTCCTAATAAAATATCAATTGGGACTGTTTGATGATTATTTAAAAATTTTTCAAAATTAATTAAAATAAATTCTCTTTTAATTTCATTATCAAAATTTTCTAATAATGAATTTACCATATTTTTATAAAAAATAGGTGCATATTGAATTCTAAATTCTCCAAATCTTTCCATTAAACAAAAAATTTGAGAAATTGAAGTTGAATAAATATTTTCATTTTCACTTTTTATACAAGAATTAAAATATTCTAATATATGTTCTGTTGTTTCTTCATCTAAAGGAAAAAAATAAAAAAATGCATCTCCTAAAATTGATAAACTATATGATAAATCATCTTTTTCATTAAAACAAATTTCAAACAAAAAATTTTGTAAATTTTTAAAAAAATTTTCATTATCAATATTTTTCAAAACAGGTAATATTGAAGAATAAAATTCATTAATTTTTTTCTTTTCATTATTAATAATTTTTTTTCTTAAGTTATTAAAAAAATCATCCATATTATTTTTAATTTGATTATCTAAACAATTAAGTAAATTTAATTTTATATTATCATGTTTTAAAATAGCAAAAATAAAAGATTCAATTCCTTCTTTATTTAACCAATCCCAATCATTATTAATATTTTCTTTAATTTTATTTAATATATCAATACAAATTAAAACAACATTTTCATTTTTACTGCATAAAGCAGTTCCAATAATAGCATAACTTATATTAATTCCATCTGTAGCTTTTCTTAATAAATTTATTATTAAATTTATATTTATATTTAAATCATTTAACCAATTTATTACTTCTTCAAAACTTCCTTTTGTTCCTTTATTACATAATATTGATAAATATTTTCTATTATTTGAAAGTAATGCTACACTTTGTCTTGGTTTTAATTTAAAATTTTTACATAATGAAACTATAAAAAATTCTAGTATTGAGTTACATGATTCATAATTTTTATTTGGATCTAATGTATTTAAATTAATTGATTCTATTTTATTTTTATTATTAGTCAAATGAGATTTATTCATTTCTGATTCATTTTCGCTTTCAATTTCGTTTTTTTCTTCTATAAATTTATTAGGATCAAAAGAATGATTTCCTAATTGAGTATGTTTTAAAACTTCATTATGTAATTCATATATTTCATTTAAAACTTGCATTAAAGAATTTTTATCTCCATTAATAATATTATTAATAGTTTCTTCATTATAATTTAAACCGAAATGTTTTAAAGATTCTTTTATTAAATTCCAATTAAAATATTTAACTGAATTAATTATATAATCATCTTCTTCATCAATTTCTTTCATTTGATTTAAATTTTCTATATAATTTAAAGAAAGATTATAAAAATTATTATAAGCTTCTTGAAGAGATTTTAATATTAAATCCATATATTTTCCTCCTGATAAGAGTTCTAATGTTTTTAAAGGAATTTTAAATGAATCAGATTCTGCGAATTCTGATTCAAAAGATTTAAAAGGATCTATTACTTTTTGACTTGACAGCCAAGCATACATTTCTGGTGTAACTTCCATTAATTTTTTTTTATTTTTTTGTTTTCTAATAAAATAATTTAAAATAATATAAAGTTATTTTTTTGTTTTTAAAAAAACATTTCTAAATTTGAATTTTTTATTTAAGAATAATATAAATGATTCTTTCTAATTAATATTTTTTTCAATATAGTTTTAAATCCTAAATATAATTTTTACTATATATATGAAAATAAATAGTAAAATTATTTTTAGTAAATTAATATAAATTTTCTAATAAAATAATTATTTAATGAAGGAAAATCAAATTATTAAAGAAGAAATAAAAAAGACACAATAATATAAAGAATAAAATCTAATAAAAAAAAAAATTAAATCATAAAAGGAAAATAAAATCAGAATTATTATCTACAATTAATAGAAGAAGAATTTTCAATATTTCAAAAATTTAAAAATTTAAAAAAATTAGAAATTGAAAATATTCCACCAAATTATGCTCATTTATCTTGATATTCAATTATTATAAAAATAAAAATGATGTAAATATGTTTATTTTTTAAATAAAAGTTATGAAGAATTCATAAAAATAATTATGGAATTTATTATTATTGTATTATGAAAAAATTCAATATAAATAAAATAAAAAAAAAAGAGAATTAATTAATAAATTAATAGTTGAAATTTCAAATAGAAAATGTAATAATTAGAAAAAAATTTTTTTAAATTTAAAAACTTTTATTTTTAAATCAAACCTTCTTTAAATTCTTCATTAAATTCATATTCCAATTTCCCATCTTCTTGATTTAAAGGAAGATAATTTCCATTAAATAAATAAATATTTTGTAAATCAACTTTATCATAAATTAATTTCCAAATTAAATAAAAAATAACTATTAAAATTAAACATGAATAAAAATGTTGTAAAAAATAAAATTGATTATCATTTTCTTCAAGAAAAACACATCCACATTGATTAATACATTTAATAAAATTATTTTTAGTATTTGAATTATATTGTAAACAATTATCTGAACATTGGTAATTACACTAATTAAATTAATTAAATGTTTTTTATCTTACATATGGAAGTTGGTTTTGATAAATTCCTAAAATTTTTTCTAAAATAAAATATTTAAAAAAAATTGCTCTTTCTGAAAAAGAAAAATGAATGATTAAAAATATAATTATAAGAATTACTGAAATTATCATTACATTCTTTTTATTTTTTATTAACCTATTATTCATATTTTCTTTTTACTTTATTTATTTTATTAATATTTTATTGTTAAATAATCTTGAAATTTATTTTATTTTTGAAATTAAATTAAATAAAAAAAATGTCTAAATTGAAGAGTAAAAACATTAAAGGAATAAATAATAAAGATTCAGAAGAATTTATTAAAAAAAATTCAATAAAAAAAGATAATAATAACAATAATTTTAATGAAGGCCATATTTATTCTTTAAATTATAATTATCTTGAAACATACAATAATCCACTTCCCGAAAATAATTTGAATGCAGAAAAAGAAGAAGAAATCCAAAAATTAATAAAAGAAAATCAACAATTAAAATTCGATATAAGAAAAATTTCTTCAAAAACAGAAAATAATAAAAATCAATTATTATTACAAATTAAACATTTAGGAGAAGAAAATTTTCAATTAAAAAAAGAGATAACAGAATTAAAACATAAATTAATTTTACAAGATAATATTATAACAAATAGTGAAGTTGATAAACATGAAATGATTAATGAAAAAAAAATTATGAAAGACAAATATGAAAATGAAATAAAAGAATTAAATTGTCAATTAAATAATTATAAAGCAAAACTAAATTATTTAAATCTTGAATATCAAAATTTATTAGAAAATTTCCATAAATTAAAACAAGAATCAATCTTAAAAGAAAATAAAAGAAAAAATCCTTATTTAAAAGATTTTGAAGAAAGAACACAATATTCATTTGAGGAAAATAAAAATATTTCTACTTTAAATAACATAAATAGAGAAAAAGAAATATTAGAAAAAAAAGTTAATGAAAGTAATCAAATAAATTATCCAAATAGTAATAATAATATTAATGAAAGTAATATTAAAGTTAATAAAAATAATATAAGTAAAAATGATATTAATATTTCTAAAATTTCAAAAACAAATAAATCAAATAATAAACAATTAAAAAGATCAAAAACATATAATCAAAATAATATAAAACGAAATAATTCAAATTTAAAAAGCAAAAAAAATATAAAAAAAAAAAATTATAATAATAATTTATTATCTTCAGAAACTTTTGTTTCTTCAAATCAATATTTAAATACATATAATAATAACCCAAATAAAACAATAAAAATTATTGAACAAGAAATTTTTAATTTAGAAAGGAAAGTTGCTGAATTAAATGTTTCTTATCAATCATTTTTACAAAAATTAAAAAATATGAAAAATAATAATTTTAAAGAACCAAAAAATTTAAAAGAAACACTAAAATATCTTCAAGAAACAATTGATGAAAAAAATAAAAAACTTCAAGAATTAAAATTGAAACAACAACAATTTTTAATTCAAAATTCAATGGAAATAAACTAATATTTTTAAATAATTTTTTTAAATTTTAAGAAATAATTTATATTTTAACTTTTGTATTTTAAAAAAATTTAAATTAAAAAAAGATTATAAAAATTTAGTATTATTTATTATTCTAGAAACACTCTCAAATTTCTTATTTAAGCAATCTTCAACTTCATTTAAATTATTAAAAAAATTATTTTGTATATTATTAACTTTATTAATTAATTCATCTTGTGATTCTTTTAAATTTAAAATATTTTGAAAATGTTCACTTAAGTTTTTATTATTCTTATTAAAATATTCTTCCATTTTACATTGAACAAAATCAATAAATTTATCATTTTCACAAATTAAATTTTCTTTAAATTTTTCATTATTTTCATTAAATAATTTATTATTTTCAGAGAAAGAATAATTAATTTTATTTAAATTATTATTAACTTCACTTTTAAATTCATTAAATTGTTTCAATAATTCAATTTTTAAATTTCTTAAATCTTCATTTTGATTTTTCATTGTATTTTGATAATCAATCATTTTTTTATTTGTTTCATTTAAAATCATTGTTGTTTGGTAATTAAATTTAGAATTATTTGAATTTGTTGTAATAAAATCTTTTTGAAAATGTTGAAAATTATTTTGTGTATTTTCTTTAAAATGTTTTAAAATTTCAACTTCATTTTTTAAATTTTTTATTTCTTCAGTCATATCATTTATTTTTCTTTCATATTTATCAATTGTTTCATCTAATTTTTTTTGGCAAAAATTTATTCTAGTTAAACCATTATTTAATTCAATATCTCTATTTGGTTTTAAATTTGAAGAAGAAAATAATTTTTCTAAAATTTTTACTCTTTCTTCAAGAGATCTAATATTATTTAAACTTGGATTTGTTGATAAAGATAAACTTTCAGAATCAATATTTTTATTTTCATAATTATCTATTCTTTTACTTATTTCCATTATAATTTTTGTTAAATTATCTGTTTTTAATTCTATGTCTTCAATTAATGTACTTCTCATTCTTTCTAAATTCTCTGAAAAAGCTTGTGAAAAAGAATCTATTCCAAATTTAATTGAATTTATTTCTGAATTTAAATTATCAGAAATTTTTTGAGTTTTTTTATCTAATGATGCTCTTTTTGAATTTTCTTCTGATATTTTTTCATCAAGATAATTTAATGTCATTTCCATTTTTCCTAATTTTTTTGATAAATTTGATAAATCTATTTCTTTGTTTAAATCTAATTTTTTAAATGGATATTTATTTTCGTCTTTATTTTCATCTTCATAATTCATTTTATTTATTAAATTTTTAATTTTTATTCTTTTTTGTTCTTTTAATTTTTAAAAATTACCACTTTTATTTTTATAATATAAACATAAAAAAAAACAAAAACAAAAACTATAAAAAATAAATAAGCTGAGATAATTATAATTTGAATAAAAAAAATATTTACTTAAATTTAATATAATTTTTAATATAAATTTTTTTAAAAAAACAAAAAAAAAAATAAAATAAAAAATTAAATAAAATAAAAACCCTAATTATCCTTATCAAGAATATTTTTAACATATCCTAATAAATTGCATAAAATTTCAGTTTCAGAATGTCCAATAGTGATTTTATTAATTAAAACAAAAGTTTGATTTAATTCTTCAACAACAAATTCTGTATTTTCTAAAATTTTTTCAATATCATTTAATTTTAATTTATTTAATTTTAAACTTAATTCAACTCTCATTCCAGTTCCTAAATAAATTGGACTTGCAGTCATAAATCCAATTTGACTATTATAATTAAATTTTAAATATCTAAAAAATTCATTATTTACTTTAAGTAATTTAACAAAATGATGACTTATTTCTTCTTCTGGTTTTTGTATACTTATACAAAATTTAATATGACAAATATCATTAACAACTCCAAAAATATAAGGTAAATTAATAAATTTAATTATCCCTCTATATTTAGGATAATCAATATCAATTCCTCCTTTTATTAAATCTTCAGAATGAAATATTAATTTTTTTTCTTTTATTATTTTTTCTACTTCTTCATGATTTTCAGTTAAAGAATAATATTCTACTAATTTTTCTTTTGAATTTATATTTTCTAAAGCTTTTTTAATTAAATTTTCTGTTTCTTCATTTTGATTATTTTCAATTGAAGCAAAAGGATAACCATCAATATTTCTAAATAAATAAACATATATACTATTTATTTTATTTAAATCATCTCCTTCTAATTTTACTAATGGAGGATTTTTTTCTTTTCCTGAAATATGATTATTTTTTGCAACATCAAAATTTTGACTTTTTATAATATATTCTCTTACAAAAGGATAAAATGATAAATATTCTGATTTATCTCTAAATAAAATTCCTAAATTATCTGGTAAACTATTTTTTGAAATTGGAACTATTCTATCATTTATATTTGCTCCTAAAGAAGATAAATTAAATTTAATTTCATCAAAAGTTTTTTCATATGCTTCTTTTATATTTCTAAAAACTGTATTTCTAGGTTCATTTAAATTTATCATTTCTAAATTAATTTTTTTTAATTCTTTATTATTATTAAATAATTTAGATAATCCAGCTAATTGAGTTAAATAAACATTAACAAAAATATCCATTTTATAAGATAATTTACATGAATCATAAGAAATATATTTAATTTCATTATTATTTTTTTCAACAATAATATTATCAAATTTAATTCCAGTTAAAAAATCATCAATTGAACAACCTTCAATAGGAACTTTATCAATATTTTTTAAATTTAATTCAGAAAAAATTCTAAATCCATCTCCAATTAAATTAATATCAGTGGTTAAATAACCATAATATTTATCTGCTTCAAAAGGAATATTTAAAGATAATTGTTGCATAATTTCTATTAATTCATTATATCCTTTTTCAACATCTAAATCATCAACATTAAAATATTTTAAAACTTGTAAATGATCATTAAAATTAATTAATATTATTATACTTTCATCATCACTTATATAAACAAATCTATGATCAGGATAACTTTGTTTTAAATTTGCAGCATTCATCCATTTTTCATTAAAATTTATTTTTTTTAATATAATATCAATTTCACTTTTATCTGTTTTTAAATCTAATTTTTTCATATTTGGTAAATAACCTTGTTCTATTTTTTCTTGAATTTTTTCTTGTAATAAATTAGAAACTTCTTCAATTTTTTTATTTCCAGCAGAAAAATTATTAAAAGGATATTGTTGAACATTTCTAGAAAAAGAAAAAATTAATTTATTTAAATAGCCATTTAACATATCAATTCCTAAATCTGAATTAATAATTTTCAAAAAATGATTTAATTTATATTCATTTAAATTTTTTTTATTACTAATTCCATGAACTTCATTAATAATAGGAATTAAAAAATTTTGATAAGCATTAATACAATCAGCATCAGATAAAATACAACCTACTTTATCTTCAGGTAATAATTCAGTTAATTTAGTCATAGAATTAATATTATTTCCATAAGAAGTTTTAACTTTTTTATAATTTATAAAATTTTCTTTAGATAAATATTTTCTTAATAAATTTTTACAATTATTTGAAAAATGAGGATATTTTACAACAGGATATGCAATTGGATAAGGTTCTGGTATTTCTAATTCAAATTCTTTTCTTTCATCTTCTGTCATTAAACTTGCTAAATATTTTATCATATAAACATATGGATGAGGAGCTTGCTCATGAAGAAGACTATTTAACATTTCACTTATTACATTTTCTATATCATATTCATCTAAATATTTTTTAGCTTGAAGTTGACGTTCGGGAGTTTTTTTCTCTTTTTCCATTTTTTTAAAGGGGTTATTTATTTTATTTTTTATTTTTTATTTTTCTATAAAAAAATGAATTGGAAATTATAAATATAATTATTTTGAAAAATTGTTAAAAAATAATTTAAATCATTAGAAGAAGCTATCTAATTATCTTGTCAAATTTTTTAATTTGTAATATTTTTAAAAATGATACATATTTAAAAGAGATTTTCAAAATTTTCATTAAAATAATATTTACTCTATTCTCCTATTTTAAGCTTAACTTAAAAATAATTTTTTATGTTTCTAAGAATTAATAAAAAATTAGGTCATTTATAATTAAAACTTTTACAAAACTAAGCTAAAATTAAGTGTTTATTAGATAAAAAATATATATAAATGAATATGATTATTATTTTCAAAAATAATGATATTACTTATTATATTATCAATCAATATTGAATTTTTTCAAATATATTTATTTTTATTTTAAAAATATTTATTCATTTTATTTACTTAATTTTAATAAAAAAAAAAAATTAACTTCAAAATAAATTAAAAATCGTATCAAATAAAAAATGTCCAAAATCTCAAAAACAATAATATCACTTCTTGCAATTTTTACAATATTTATTATAGGATATAATACATTAAAAAGAAATAAATCAGAAATAAATTTAAGAGGATTATCAGTTGATGGAACAAAAGGATTAGAAGCTCATAATAAATATAGAAAACAACATCATGTAGATCCATTAAAAATAAATAAAGAATTAACAAAAAAAGCTCAAAGTGATGCAGAATATTTTGCAGAAACAGGAAATATTGTTAATCCAAATTTCAATGGAATATTATTGGGAACAAATTCTTTTACTTTTTTAAATTATGATGATTCAAAATGTAATGAAAATGCTCTTGTTGAAGCTACTAAAAAATGGTATAATCAAGTTCTAAAATATAATTTTAATAAACCTGGTTTGAAATACGATACTAAAAGTTTTACTCAACTTGTTTGGAAAAGTACTAAAGAAGTTGGTTTTGGTGTTGCTTTTTATGAAAAAAAGAAAAGATGTTGTGTTGTTGCTGTTTATTATCCTCCTGGTAATATTGAAGGAGCCTTCAGAGAACAAGTTCTTAGAAAATAAATATTTACGCTTTATTTAGATATTAGATAATAATTAAATATAATTATTATCAAGAATTATAATTTTCAAAATAATAAAATAATTTTAATATAATAAAAAAGATTTAATGAGTCATTTTAACATTTTATTTATTTTATTTTTATGATTGTTCATAAAATTTTTTCCATGCATTTTTCCAAATTTTCAACTTTTTTTTCCAAATTACTTTTATAATACTAATATTATTTTATTCATATTCTTTTTTTAAATAATCTATAAAAACAATTCAATAAAATTATTGTAATAAACAATATAAACAATGAATAACTTTAAGTTATAAATATTAAAATTAAATATATTTTAAATTTTTATAATTCCTGGGGG
>JAJJKW010000210.1:0-124401 GCA_023805745.1 Isotricha sp. YL-2021b | reverse complement strand
AATCCCCAATCCCCAATCCCCAATCCCCAATCCCCATATTTTCATCATTTATTAATATAATAATTTTTATATCTCTTTTTTCACCTTTATTAATTTTTTTTTAATTTATTTATATTTCATCTTTTTTTATTTATTATTTCTCATTTTATAGGATTATTTATATTTTATATTTAAATAATTTCAAAAAAAATTTATTTTTAAATGACAAATACTTTATCAAAAGAGAAAATACAAGAATGCAAAAAAATATTTGATTTATTTGATTCAGATAAAGATTCTTATATAACAGTAGATAAATTAGATCAAATATGTAAAGGATTAGGAGCATATATTCCAAGTGATGATTTGAAAGATTATATAAAAGAAGTACCAGATGGAAAATTAAATTTTGATCAATTTCTAAAATTTTTTACAGATTTTTACAATAAAAAAATGGATAAAAAACAATTAATTGATGCTTTTACTTTTTTAGATATTGAAAAAAAAGGATTTATTCAAGCAAGTGAATTAAAACATGCTTTAACTGTAATTGGTGATTGTTTAACTGATGAAGAAGCTGATGAATTATTATTACAATTTATTGATAAAAATGGTAATATTGATTATAAAAAATTTGCTAATGAAATTTCTAAATAAACACTTTATTTATTATTTTTTATATAAGTTCTTTATAATTATTATTATTTTTTTAAATTTACTTTTATATAATTAATAAAAATATTTTATTTAATCTTCATCTGAAGAATAATAAAGCATTGCATAATAATCATCTTCATTTCCTTTATCATCATCTTTTTTTTTCTTTTTTCCTTTTGTTAAAGGATAATCTAAAGGAACTTTTCTTCCTTTAATAACAACTCTTTGAGCTCTTTCAATTGCTTTTTTTCTTTTATTATATTCTATTTGTTCTTGTTTTTGTTTTAATTGTAATTGTTTTTCTCTTTTATTAAATTTTTTTCTATCAGTAATAATATCATTTATTAATTTTTTATCTCCAAATTCTTCAATATTTTCAATTTCAGTAATATAATCATTAATAAATGTTTCTTTTTGTTGTAAAACAGTTAAAGTATCTTTAGTAAAATTTAATAAATCCATAATATTTTTTTTTCCTTTTAATTTATTATTTAAATCTCCTGTTGTTCCTCCAATTTCATAAATATAATCTAAATATTGATTAACTTCACTATCTTTTTGAGGTTTTAATCTATTAATTGCATTAATAATTTGATCTTTTTCATTTTGAACTTGTTTAGATTCTATTTGACAATCTTTTACTCTTCTTTTTAATTCTAATATTTCATCTTTATAAGAATCAGTTTCTGCAGTTGATTCTTTTTCTAAAATTTCTTTTCTTTGTAATATTTTAACAACTCTTTCTTCTAATTCATTAAATTTCATAAACATAAAATTTTCATCATCTAATAATTCTATTGTTTCTGAATTTTTTAAATTATCATAATGTTTTAAAATTATATTTGATACTAATTCAAAATTTCTTTCTCTTGAATCTATATCAGGAACATTATCAAAATCAAATTTTATTCTTAAAACTTTATGAACAAAACTTCCATATGATTTTAATAAACATATTAATTTAACTGTTCTTTCTAAATCTTCTATTAATTTTTTATAATCTGTTATTTCTTTTTTATATATTATTTCTTTTTGTTCATGTAATGATTTTAATCTTTGTAATTCTTCTTCTTCTCTTTTTTGTTTTTTTTTTGTTCCTTCAACAAAATCTAAAAAATTTTTATAATCAGAATCTAATTTATTTTCACTATCTCTTAAAGCTTTTGTTATATTTCTTTCTTTTTCATTTATATCAGTTCTTTTTTCTTTTAATAATCCAATTAAATAATTTTTTAAACAAATTTCTTTAGTATCATTCATAACAACACTTTTTAATCTTGATTTTGAATTTATTGTACTTCCTTTATTTTTCATTCTTTCTCTCATAATTTTATTTGCTTCATTTATAAAAGCTTTTTGATCTCTTCCTTTAAATTGTTCATTAAAAGTATCTCTTGTAAAATGAGAATCTGTTGTCATAAAAGATTTTTGAGTTCTTGCACTTCTTATTGATGATGATTTTTGATATGTTCTATTTGCATTCATTATTGATGACCCTATATTTGCCATTGAAGTCATTTTTTTTTTTTTTTGGTTTAATTTTTATATTTTAATTTTTAAATTTTTTTTTCTTTTTTTTATTTGATTAAGTTACATTTTTTTTTCTTTTTTATATTATTATTTCGTAATTCTATTAATATTAATTTTTTTTATGAAAATATATATACATTAAAATCTAATAAAATTATTTTTTTTATATATTCATGGATTCATTTGATGCTTTATCATATGATATTAATTTTTTTATTGATTTGTTTTATTTTATTGATGATGTTTTATATTTAAATTCATCTTCAATATTTGTAAAACATATTGAGGAATTTATGAATATATTAAAAAATAAAGATGATAAAATTAAAAAAGAAGCAAAATATTATTTACTAAAAGCTTTATCAGAATCAATATATTATGAATCAAGTTTAATTCTAAGATATCTAATATTAAATGTTTATAATTTGGATTATTCCAATATTCCTGATAATAAAATATTCAGTTCAATTTTTGATAAAATGGAAGATTTAAAATTAAATTATTTTATTGATGATAATAAAAATGAATTAAATTTAATAAATATATTCAGAAATGGAGAATTAAAAAAAACAATAAAATTAAAAGGAAATTTTTTTGATAATTTTGAAATGAAATATGAATTTGATAAACAATATACAAAAAATATGTTTGATTCATTAATAAATAATAATCATAAATTGACAAAATTAAATATAACATTACTTCCATTTGCTCATTATGAAGAATTATTTAATAATATTTATAAATCATTATTAAAAGATGAAGGAATTTATTTATCTCTTCCAGAAAGACTTTATTTAGGAATAATTTCTTCTTGTTCAATAGGATGTGATTATTTAACAAAAGATTTAATTCAACTATTTTTAATGAATGGAGGAATAAAAGAATGGATAAATAATGGATTGGAAAGTGTTCCAGAAGATTTTAAATTAATATCAACAATAAGTAATATTTTAAATAATCAACCTTGGATTATTTTAAATAAAAATTTTTTAAATGAAATTGGATTTTCGAATAAAATTGAAAAATTTGTTCAATATTGTATAATTATTATATATTTTGGGAGACTTGCAAATATAATAACATCATATAAATTTATAATTCAAACTCCTGAAGATATAAATAATAATAGTAATAATTTAAATAATAGTAAAATTAAAAAAGATAAAAATAATTCTATATCGAAAGTTTATAAAGAATTAGAAAATTTACAGAATTTAAAAGAAAAAAAAGAAAAAAAATCCCAATTAAATGGTATTTATTTAAAAGAAAAAAATTCTAAAAATCATTCAATTAAAATTAATAATCCAATATATAACAAATTTACAAATGATTTTTGTTCTGAATATCAAGATTTTGATTATCATAAATATGAATTTTTATCATGTTATGATTATGATTTTGAAACAGTAATATTTTATCAATTACAAGAATATTGGCCAAATATAATGAATTTAATAAAAAATGAATTATTATTTATATATGATATGACTTCTAATTATATTGGAAATGAACAAAAATTAAAAAATATAGAATATTTTAGAAAAGCTATTGTTACTTATGTTGAAAAATTATTTGGTTTTTTTGATGAAACTTATGACTATTCTAAAACTAATAAATTATTAATTATTAGCTTAAAAGATGCTATTAAAAATTCTGTATGTTATCCTCATCAAAATAATTTTGATTTAGTTTATTCAAATGATTTTAATATTCCTGATTTAATTAATATTATTTTACTCTCAACTTTTACAAAAGTTAAAGTACAATTATCTTATTTGGGAATTTTACTTATGAATTATAAAAAAGAAAGAAATTAAAATTTTTTTAATATTTTTTGGTATATAAGTTAATATTTATTCAATAAATTAAAGTGTTTAAAAATGGAAATATAGTATATTTGAATTTTTTTTTTTATATTTAATTATTTAAAGCTTAAATAATAATAATAAATAATCTTTTTATTATGAAAAGAAAAATCAAAATAAATTCATTAGATTTGAGTAAAACAAAATTTTTTAATTTACAAAAGTCATCAATTGATTTTCAAAATATATATCATAAATATAAAAAAAAAGAAACTAAAAAAATAAAATATTCAACTATTTCATCATTATTAGATGATTTTAGGAGTCAAAGATTATTAAAATTACCTGATAGAGACATAATAAAAGAAGAAATTGGAAATGATATTCATAGATATAAAAGTAATCAATTAACTTTAAGAACATTAGATGAAAAAAGAAAAAAAAAAGATAATGGTTATTCAAAAATTTCTTTAAGAAAAAAACACAGAGAAAATAGAAATAATTTTTTATTAACTTTAAAAGACTTTGAAAAAAACGGAAAAATTATATATCCAAATCAAAGAAATAAAAAATATATGATATCACAAAATTTAGACGTAACTAAAATTTTATTTAAAAGAAAATTGTATTTTAGTGAAGAAAAAAAGAAAATTAATTTATTGAGAAAAAATTCAATAATAAGTGAATCATCAATAACAAAAACAATTTCAGATTTAAATTCAACTTTACAAAAAAGTACTTCTTCAAATATAAAAAAAACAATGAATTATTTTAATAATAAAATTGATTTTTTAACAAATGAACTTACAAATTCTAGTTTTAGATTAATAAATTCTTATTATCATACTATTAAAACTTTTAGTAATGATTTTACTATTTGGAAAAGAAAACAAGAATATAAATTTCCAGAAATAAGAAAAGGCAAATATAATAGATTAAAAATATAAGAATAATATTTAGTTATTTTATCTTTTTTGTTTTCTTAATTGTTTATTTATTCAAATAAAATTATTTGTATAAGATACAATAAATACAATTAAAAATCATAAATTTAATTAATTAATATACTATATTTAAAAATGATTTTTTTCTATTAATTTATTCATTTAAATAAATGTAAAATCATAATAAAAAAATTAATGGAACAATTTGATGAAAAAAGTATTGAACATTTAGCAATTCAAAAAATGATTCATATGAATTTTTCATATTTAATGTCTTTAATTTCATCATATAAAACTTTAAATATGATTCATCCAAATAATCCATTATATCAATATTTATGTTATTTTACTCCTTATCGTCCAAAAATAAATGAAAAAGAAAGAAAATTACTTTTTCAATCAAATCAAAATTATGCATCAATGTCTAATGCAATAAGAAATTTAAAAAAAATAAAAAATTCTAATCAGCAAGTTTATAAAGAAGAAATTATACAATTTAATTTAAGACTAAGTAAAGGTTTACAAAGATTTCAAAAATTTGAAATTAATTCAAGAAACGATGGTTTTAATAAACAAGTAATTTTAATTCAAAAACACATTCGTTCTTTTTTAAAAAGAATTTCAGTTATTAGAATAATTGATAGTATAATAATTGAAAAATGTCTTCAATATATAATAAAAATTCAAAGAGAATTTCAAAAATTTAAATTTAGAAGAAATTTTAAAGTTAATCATTTAATTCAAAAAATATTAAATTATAGAGAAGAAAAATCTGATGTTATAAAAAATTTATTTTATACTTATGGAAAAAGAGTTAATGCAAGAAATAATATGTTAATAAATGAATTTTTAAACCAAAGACAAAATAGTTGTATAAAAATTCAAAGAACTTGGAAATATAAAAATTTCAAAGAACAAGTCTTTAGAATTATAGAAGAAGAAAAAATTAAATATACTATAATATATCCATTTTATGCTAGATTTGTAAAATTAAAAATATTCTTAGATAAAAAAATGAAAATATCTAACACTTATAATTTTCAAATATGTCCAATAAGAAAAACTTTTGTTCTTCATATAAATTATTCTGATTTTCCTCCAGGAAGATATTATTGTCAAATGTTTGTTGATAATTATTTAACATCTGATGCAAGATATCCTCAAATTCAAGGGAAAGATGGTCAATTTTATAATGTAATTGATTTTATTCATAATGCTAAATCAAATTCAAATGATAGTTTGAATAATTTAAATAATAGTATTAATTTAACTGGTGTTTCTTCATATAATAATATTGATAATATTGAAAAAGTTAATTCAAATCCTAATTTAAAATATACTTATAGTGGTTTTAATAATAATAATAATTTCAATATTAATAATAATAATGGTAGTTATAATAGTTTAAGGAGTAATCAAAGTGGATTTAATAAAAATTCAGGTGTTCATCATAGTAATACTTTAAATAATTATCAACCTTTTAATTTTTTTGATAATAATAATTATTTTGATAATAATAATTTTTTTGATAATAATAATTTTTTTAATATTAATAATGGTTCTAATGGAATGAATCCCTTTAATAATTTTAATATTGGAAATAATAATTTTAGAAAAAATTCTTCTAATGAAGATATGTATTTTACTCTTAAAAAAAATTTAGAAAGACAAACAAATTAATGTTGATAAAATAAGTAAAAAATAAAATGAACTTATTTTAAATAAGAATATTTAAACCTAAATTTAAACTTTTAATTTTTTAAGAAAAGATTTAATTATAAGAAAAAATAAATATTTAAAATTAAAAAAAATAAAAGAAATTAATTATCGAATTTTGAGTTAAATTATATTCTCATATTTATAAATATTAAACTAATAATAATTATAAGGAAAGCAGTAATATAATAAAGTAAAATAATTGAAATTTCTTCTCCAGTCATAGATGGTATAGTAGCATTTTGAGTAGAATTATTCTCAAGCATTTTTTTTAATATAAAAAAAATAAATATAAATATATAATTTAAAAAAATATTTTTTCTCAATGAAAAAAACTCAAAAAAAAAATAAAATTATTCAAAAAAAGAAAATAATATTTATTTTCTTCTATGAATATAAATAGAAGCAATTCCCCAAGACATAACTCTTCTAAAACCATCTTTTAATTCCCAATCTTTATTTAAACTTCCAACTCTTTTAGTAAAAGATATAATAATAGTTCCACTTTGACATTCTTTATTAGCTTTTTTTCCTATTTTATCCATTAAATCATTATTAAAACAAGTAGAAGTAATTAATAATATAGAAGTTTCTGTCCATTTTTGTTTTAAAAAATCTCCATTTATAAATTCAATAACATTTGGTTCTTGTAAATCTGCAAAAATATCTTGATTTTGTTTAATTAAAGAATCAATTTGACTATCATATTTTTTTTTTATATTTTCTGATATTTTATTTAAATTTTCTAAAAATTCAATTCCAATACAATTTTTAAATGGTCTTAATAAAGAAAAAGCTAAAACTCCTTTTCCAATTCCAGAACCTAAATCATAAAAATTTCCATCACGAATTGTACTTCCATATTCATTTATTATAAATTGATAAATATATGCTACAGATCTAAATGTCTATTTTAATATATAAATTTATTATATTAAATATAATATTTATTTACTATTTCACCATAAGCATATGAAGTATCATTTATTCTTCTATTATCTCTTTCTTCTTTTGATTTTTCTTTTGCTATTTGTAAACTATTTCTATCATAAAATGAATTAAATATTGATTCTAATCTTTGATATAATCTTGATGTATCTTCATCTATTGTTATTGGATAATCTTCTTCTGGTATTATTGGCTCAAAATATTTTTCTGAAGGTAAATTTGTATAATCGGTTTGCATTTTTTTAAATTAAAAATTAGTTTTTTTTTTTGTTTTTTTTTTTGGTTTTAACTTTAATTTTTTTTTTGTATATTTTTTTAATTTTCTCTTTTTATATATTATATTTTTTTTATATTTATTTCATTAATTTTGTATTTTTATTTTTTATCAATATATATTTATTTTGACATTTAAAGTCATAATTTGAAAAATAATATTAATAATGCATAAAAACATAAAATTAATTTTTGTTTTGATAAATTCTATAAAATAATAATTAATATATATATATAAAATGAAAAAAGAGACAACTCAATTTCAATTAGAAAAATATAAATCATGTAAAAAAGAATGTATTTTCAGAAGAGAAAGTGATATTAGTAGATATGATTTAACAGATGAAACAAATTATTCATCAACCGAAACAAACGAAGTTAAATTTGAGTTTGAAATTCCAGATTTTTTGAATGACAAACCACCGAAAATTTATTATAAATTGAATTATATATATCCTCTTATTCCAGATTGGTATGTTAAACTTAATGAAACTTATGTAGATTACTCAAATCAAGATTTTAATGATGAACTATTATTTAGTTAAAAGTAATTATAGTGTAAACTTTTAACATCGTATTTAAATTAGGTATATAGTCTATTTTTAATAAGATATTATTAATATTTAAGGGTTTTCAATTCACATAATTTTTTTTATTTTTTATTTTCTATTTTATAATATTATTTTATTTTATTATTTCAATTAATAGAGATGAATATATTGTTATTAAATACTAAATGTAATTTATTCTTTTTAAATATATTTATTTCAATTATAATATAATTTATCATTTTTGATTAATTATAGTGATATAAATAGCCAAAAAAATAAATTTATTAAATAATTATTTAATAAATTTTTATTAAATTAATAAACAAAAAATTTATTCTAAAAATACAAATCCAAAAAAAAATTATTAAAAAAAAAAAATAGTTCTAATATTATTTCTGTTCTTTTTCCTTATCTTCCTTTTCTTTAATTTCTTTAAAAATTTCAATATTATTTTTAACATTATCAGAAAGGAAAATTAATTCAGGAAAAATTTCAGTTAAAGAATTAAAAAAGGGTAAAACAATAAAATTCATAAAACCAATTTGACTTTGAGCTTTAGAAACAGTTAATCTATCACAATTCATAGAAACTTTTAATCCTAATTCTTTTTCTTTATCACCTTGTCTAAAAAATTCAGAAACAACTTTATCAGCCCAAAAAGAATAAATATGAAAAGGTTTAGTAGGATTACTAATATCAGAAGCATGAATAAATATTTCTAAAAAATCTTGTTGTAATTCATATAATTTTTCTACATTTTCTACTATTTTTTCTCTATTTTCACCTTTATTTATATTAAAATTTGAAACTTTATCTTTAACATAATTAAATTGTTTATTATGAAAAATCATATCTGTTGCAAGAACACATGCAATCATTCTTTTTCTTATCATACGATAATTTTCATTATCCATTTCTGAAAATATATTATATTTTTCATTAGATTTTATTAATTTAAAAGTTTGACTTATATGATAAGCTTCAAGAACATCAGTATCATTTGATCTTATTGCAATTGGAGAATTTACATTTATTAAAAATTGATTTGTATATCCTGGATGTTTATAATCATGTACAATACATGATAAAAATAAAGATGCTTGATCTAATAAATTTAATTTTAATAATTTTCCTATATTTGCTTTTTTAATATATAACATTGATGTTTGTGTTACATCTGCTGCATGTAAATCTGTATGATATGGATTTTCTCTGTTATAACCTTTTGTTATTGCTTGTAAAAAATTTTCTACTTTATTATAATTAAAATATGAATATAAACCATTTGAATTAAATATATAACATGATATTACACTTAATGTATTTTCAGCCCCTACTTCTTCTTCTAATTTAAATATATTAAATTCTTGAGTTTCTATTTTATTTATTGATTCTTCTGAAAATGATATATATTTTTCTGGTTCTATTGGAATTAAATCTAAATTTTGAGAATAATTTTGAGAAAATTTTTTTAATGTTGATAATGAAATTGGTTTACTTTGGAGTTTTTCTAAATTAAATTTTGCTAATGCATCTGGTTTTAATTTTATACTTGTATTATCTTCTAAAAAATTATATAATATGTGAAATTCATCATTTTCATTTTTTAATTCTGTTATATTTTTATTAGATATATTTTTATTTGGAGATAAATTATTATCATTTGAATCTTTTTCTATCCAATTTAATATTGTTAATAAGTAATTTTCTTCTAAAAGACTTAATTTTTTTCTAAGAATATTAAAAAATAATTTTTTCATTTTTTCCTTATTTATCAATGCATTTGGATGCATATTATAAGTTCTTGAACTTGGATCTACCAAATCTTGTTGAAATTTTATTAAATCTCCTTCATTGAAAATATCTATATTCAAAATTAAATTTATTTACCTGTTAATTTAATTTGTTTCATTTTAATATTTAAAAAAAATCAACGAAAAAAAAAAAATTTAAATTTTTTTAAAATAATTTTTCATTAATTTATTTTTTTCTTTTTAAACAATAATCTTTAATTAATTAAATCTTAGTTTTTAAAGGATAAAAGAAAAATGTCTTATTTAACATATCTATTAAAAAAACATTTAGAAGAAAAAAAATTAATTAACGAACTCAGGGAAGATTATTTTAATTTTAAAAAGGATGAACCTTTAATAATAGAACCAATAAACTATAAAATTTCTTTGAGTGAACTTCGTCCTCAAATAATTAATTGGATTATATTTCTCTGTGATAATTTAAATTTTTCAATTGAGACTTTATTTAGAAGTGTTATAATTTTTGATCAATATATTGGAAAAATAAAGAATGATAATTTTAATGAAAATGATATACAATTAATAGCAATTGCATCATTATCAATTGGAACAAAAATAGAAGAAATTAATTGTAATTTTATTAAATTTTTAACTGATAATGTCTTAAATTCTCCAGATAACAAAATATATTCATATAATGAATTATCTAAAATGGAATTAACAATATTAAAAACTTTAAATTTTAAAATTTTATATTCAACTCCAATTCATTTTGGAAAAATTTATTTTGAATTACTTAAAAAAACGGTTTCATTAAATGAAAATTTATTAATTAATTTATGGAATTCTTATGAATTCTATTTAAAAAATTTATTAATTAATGAAATGTATGTTACAATGACACAAAGTGATATTGCATATTATTCTTTTATTCAATTATGTAATGATAAAGGGATAAATAACGCAATTCAAAGAAAAATTTATAATATTATTAATTATGGTGAAAAAGAAGAACAAATAAAAACAAATCAGTTTTATAATATGATTGCTATTCGTTCATTATAAATTTAAATTTTGATGTATTTATTTATCTTAAATCAATCAATTGTATATTTTAATATTAAGAATAAATTTTTCTAATTTAAATTTGATTATATAGAGGTTGTTTAAATGATTGTTTTATGTAAAAAATATTTGTAACTAATATTCCACGAATATTTTCAAATAACTGTAATCAGAGTTATAAAAATTTAATGAAGGAGGATATATAAATATATAATTATTCTTTAAACATTCTTTAACATTTTAAGATAAAAATGGGAATAAATAAATAGTTTATAACGATATATATATATATAATTCTGATAAGCTTATAAAAAACTTTACTTTAATTATGGATTGATATTTTTAGTTAGTATTTATAACAAATTTATATTTAATTTTAAATTTGTAAAATTTTTTTTAAAAATTAAAATTAAAATTAAATTAAATTAAATTATATGCAATATAGAAAAATAAAAATCAATGATGATGATGAATTTGATGAATATAGATATAAAAATGAGCCTGAATATAAAGCACAATATGATGATTTACAATTAATAAAAAAATCTAAACATTATAAATTTAAAAAAGATAAATATTATTTGGCATGTTATAGTGTTTTAGATGATGAAATTTATTTTAATGAATTTTTTACTGGAGAAATAATAAAAAATGATAAAAGATTAAGTTATCAAAGAAAAAAATATCAAAAGAGACTTTATGTTTTAAGAAATTATTGGGGAAAAATAGAAAAAATTTCAGGATTTAATAAAGATTCTTATGTAAGTACAAGAGCCAAAAATTATTTCAAAAGAACAATAAATTCTAAATTTTTATTTAATGAAACAAAAGGATTATTTACAAATAATAATTGTTATGCTTTACCAAATATATTTCAATTATATGGAGGAGTTCAAATTGAAGTTAAAGTTCATTTTTCAGTTTTTGATATTGAAAATGAAAAAGATGAGGAAAATAAAATAAATGAAATTGATGATAAAGAAAACAAAAAAGATGAAAATGAAGAATTAATTAATCCTTTAATTGAAGATTTTGTTTATCAAGATAATATTCCCTTTTTATATGTTGTAGATACAATTATAAAAGAAACTTTAAGATTACTTCATAATTATATTAAATTAAGAGTTAAAATTGAAAAAGAAAAAAAAATTGAAAAAGATAATTATAATAATAATAATAATAGTGATGATATATTATTATCATCAAAAAAAAATGATGAAGAAACAACATATTTAAATTATAAAAATATGTTTCAAACATTAAGAGAATCAATGCAAATAAATTCAAATTATAAATTTGTATTAAAATTATATGGTTTTGAAGAATATTTATATGGAGATTATTCAATTGGTTCATATGAATGTATAAGAAATTATGTAAGACAATTTGAAAAAGTAAAATTAGTTTTATATAAAAAACCAAAATATGAAATAAATCCTCCAATAAGTTCATTTCCTCCAATAATATTATCTGAATCAAATAAAGAATTTACTTATTTTGATTTATTAGATAAATATTTAAATAATTATCCTCATCATAGTGCAATTTTTCGTTTTGGAGAAAGTGAAAATAAACAAAAAGAACAATTTTTAAATATATATAAAAGTAGACAAGAAAAATTAACACAATATACTGAAAGTGGAAATTGTGATTTTCCTTTACAAATTACTATTGTAGGTGTTTATAATATTAATTCAATATTTACTAAATGGTTAAATGATGAAAATTATACAAAAAATGAAATGATGCTTCCTTATTTTAATGAATTTCAAACGAAACAAGAATATGAACAAAGTTTATTTAAAAATAAATTATTAAAATTTTTTGGATGTGGAAAAAAATCTGATAATTTAGAAAATAATAATAATGAAAATATTTCTCCTGAAATTCAAGTAATTATAAAAGAACAAACTAAAAAAGATAAAGAAAAAGCAAAGGAAAAAAAGAAAGAAAAAGAGAAGGAAATTAAAGATAAAAAAAAGGCAATTAATTTAATTCATAAATCAACAAAACAAAATATAACATTACAAAAGAATTTAAATTTCTTTAAAATATATCATAAAGATGAACAAGAAAAAATGGATACTTTAAAAAATAAATTTACAGCACCAACTTTACCAACAGATGCAAATAATAAAAGAGATGAATTAGAAGATAATCCATTTTATAAAGAAAAAAATTCTAAAATGAAACATTTGAAATATCCTCCAGTTTTTATTAAAATACAATTAGATATTTTATATGGTTCTTTTCAAGTAGAAACATTATTAAGTAAACATTATATTATATCAAATAATATTAATATGATGGAAACAATTACTTTTAATAATGATAAATTATTAATTAGTCATTTACCAAGAGAAACTAGATTAGGAATTACTATTATAATGTTAAATAAAGATATTAGTTATCCTATTGAATTAGGTTCTTGTCAAATTCCTATTTTTACTGAAGATGGTGTTATGAATTCTGGACAAATAAAATTAAATTTTTGGCCTTTTTTTAAAATTGAACCTAGAATAAATTGTTGTGATCCTTTTTTATTTAAAAAAAATAATCCTGATAATAATAAAAATAATAATTCAAATAATAATAATAATAGTGATTATAATAATGATAATAATGGAAATATTGGAGATAATAATAATGAAAGAAAAGAAGTTAAATTAAATGATAAAATTGATGAAATTAATACTAGTAAAAAAACTGATGTTAAATTAAAAAATATTTTTAAAGAAATATTAGATAATAATTTAAATAATAATAATGTTAATAATTCTCTAAATGAAAATATTCAAAAAAAAAATGAAGATGATAGTGATGAAGAAGATAAAAATATAGAATCATATCCAGAATATAAAGAAATAGAAATAGATGAAAGTAATTATTGTTATATAATAATTCAATTTCCAAAATTTGCAAGAAATTTAGCACATGTAGAAAAAAGTCCTTTACAATATAAAAATTTTTTATCTATCAAACACAAAGGAAAAAACCCAAAAGAAATTTATTATGAATTTAATGAATTATATGGAACAATGATAAAAGAAATAGATGATATAATGGATGATATAAAAGAAATAGGAAATAATCCAAAATCAACATTAATATACAATAATGGAATTATAAATAATAATAAAGAAATATATTCAAATAATAATAATAAAGATAATGAAAAAGAAATAATGTTAAATTTGACAGAAGTAGAAAAAAATTTAATAAAAATAGAAAAAATATTAAAAAGAGAGCCATTAGCTCCGATTAATCAAGAAGAAAGAAGACAAATTTTAATATGTAGAGATTATATATCAACAATACCAAAAACAATAGATATATTTTTACGTTCAATAAATTGGTTTAATCCTCTTCAATCATTTATAGCACATTTATATTTAAAAAAATGGAATAAATTAACTCCAGAAGATGCAATTGGACTTTTAGATTCTAGATTTCCTGATATAAAAGTAAGAGAACTTGCAATAAAAACATTATATAATACAACAGAAGATATAATTGAATTATATTTAATGAATCTTTGTCAATGTTTATTTTATGAAAATTATTTAGTAAGTCCCTTAGCAGATTTTTTAATAGAAAAATCATTATCAAATCAAAAATTATTAGGAAATAAATTTTATTGGAATGCAAAAGTAGGATGTGAACATTTATTATTTAAAGATAGATTAAATATAATATTAGCTCAATTATTTATGGTAAGTGGTCCTCAATTTATAAATTCAATAACATATAAATTAGAAGTAAATAATGAATTTAAAAGAATAGCAAATCAAGCAAAAATATTATATTCAATAGATAAAAATAAAGTAGGAGGAAAAGTAAAAGAAGAAATAAAAGAATTAAAAAAAAAAGGATATGTAAATTTTGATTTACCAGTTCATCCAAGTTATTATGTATCAGGATATGATTTAACAAAAGTAAAAGCATTTGATTCAAAAATGGTTCCAATAAGAATAGTAATGACATCATCAGATGGAGGAAAATTTGGTATAATATATAAAATAGGAGATGATTTAAGACAAGATGTTTTAATATTACAAATATTTAAAATAATGGATAAAATATGGTTAGAAAATGATTTAGATTTAAAAATGTCAATATATAATGTATGTCCAATAGAATTAAAATGTGGTTATATGGAATTTGTAGATGGAACTGTTTTAGAAGGAGTTCAAAAAGATGAAGGATTTTTAGGAGGTGCTTTAGATAGAGAATTATTATATAATTATTTAAAGAAAATGTCTATTAAAAATGATACCAATGATGAAGAAATTTTATCCTTTGAAAATCAATTAGATAATTTTATTAGATCACTTGCTGGTTATTGTGTAGCTACTGGAATTTTAGGAATTGGAGATAGACATTCTGCTAATGTAATGATTAAAAAAAATGGGATTTTTTTTCATATTGATTTTGGACATATTTTTGGTAATTTTAAAAAGAAATTTGGATTTAAAAGAGAAAGAAGTAGATTTTTACTTACTCAAGATATGGCTTATGTTTATATTAAAAGTAATAATGAAGAAAAATTTAAAAATTATTGTGTTACTGCTTATAATATTTTAAGACATAATGGACAAAGACTTATTAATTTAACTATTACAATGGCTAGTGCCGGTATGCCTGAATTTTCTAGTATGGTTGATGTTGGGTATTTTCAAAATATGCTACAGTTAAATAAAAAAAATGATGAAGATGCTGGAAATTATTTTGTTAATTTAATTAATGAAAGTGTTAATGAAAAATATAGAATTTTAGATAATTTAATTCATAATTGTATACATGTTTGAATTTGTTTTTTTTTTTTTTTTGGCTTTTTTTAACTTTTTGTTTTTTTTTTCTTGGGTTATTAACAGTTTTTTTATAAGGTTTTTTTATTTGGATTTCTAATTGTTTTTTAAATTTTTGGAAATTTCTTTTATTTTATTAATTTTGAGAAAATGAATATAAATTTTTTGAAATAATATGATAAATAAAACACCAACTTTAATATATAATTTTTTAGCTTTAGATTATCTTTGTAAAAAACAATGGATTTTATGTTTGCTTAATTTAATCGATTTTTTGAATATTTATTCTTATTTATTGATTACTTCTTCACAAATTATTTTAGGTTATGACAATTATGATGAAACAAAAAATTTTTGGTATAGTTTTAGTATATATAATCTATATAAAGAATATCTTCCTACAAATAAATATTTATTTAATGGATTGGCAATAACAACTAGTGTTTGTTTGACAATTTTATTTTTTGTTTCTTTATTAATTATAAAATCTCTTTTAATTGAAACAAAAGGAAATTTAAAAGAAATAATTTTAAAAATATACATTAATTTTTATGAATTATTTCATTTTAGACTTTTATTTATTTTTTCAATTGATTCTTTTGTAACTCTTATGATTAAAATGATGTATAATTCTGAATATGATAAATTAGAAAAATCTCAAATAGTAATAATACATTTTTTTTTAATTATTACAATTGTATTAATCCTTTTTAATACAATATATCATTATAGAATGCATTGTGTAACAGCAAATTTTATTGAATATAAAGGAACAATATCAGATTTTCCATTTGATTCAAATTTTTCTGTTTTATTTGAAATAACAAGTACTTGTATAAAATTTGTAATTACAATTGAAAAAAATTTAGTCCAAATAGAAGGTTTATCCAATGAAAAAATATTAATTTTTGGAACAATTGGTATATTAATATATATAATCTATTTTGCTTATTTTATATTTTTGATTTCTTCAAATTCAAATGCAATCTTATATTATCCAATATCAGGTTTTGTTATATTTAGGTTTTTTTTAATTACATTTACAGGAATTTCAATAATATATAGAATGATAATTAAAGAAGAGAGAAAAATAATTTTTTATTTTTTTTTGATTATAACTTTTTTAATAATCACTTCTTTTTTTTATATGAAATATCCACAAATTATATTAAATAGAGTAGCAAGAACAAAAAATTTAATTGCTTTATTAGGTTTTATGGTTAGTAATAATATTGATAGAGACATAATGTGTTCTAAATGGTCTGCAAATCATAAAATAATTTGTAAAAATAGAGATTGTGATATTTGTCATGCAATTTCTTCAAATTTTGTTAAAGAAATAAAATTTGAAATTTTCTTTAATGTTATTTTAGATGTAATAATGAAAAGAAAAAATGAAAAAATTATTAAAGTTTTTGGACATGAAGAAATTATGTTAGATATTTTAGAAATATATGGATTAATTTATAAAGGAGAAAGTCAGAAATTCTATTTTTATATGTTTTTCTATCAAAAATTTATGAAATATAAACAAAATAATGTTTCTGTTTATTTTGATTTATTAACTATGTTTGATTTAAATAAAAAGAATAATATAGAATTTTATAAACAATATGAAAATTATAAAGAAACAGAAGATGTAATAAATTTATATCAAGATTTTTTGAAAAAAGTAGAAGATTTTATATGTTATGAAATAAAAAATCCAAAAAATTTTATAAAATTAGCTCGAACATTAAATGAATTTCAAGATAATAATAAAGTAATAAAATTACTACAAAAAACATCTCAAAATTATACATATGATATAATAATATTAAGATTTATTTATGAAAGTGTAGGACATAAACCAATTCCAAAATCAGAAGATTTTTTTGATATTTCTAATTTTGAAGATTTTTTACAAAATCACTTTTATCATGATAGTTTTATTGTAATTCATTATGGTTTAATTTCTAAAAATTTTACTATAATTAAAGCAAGTCATCAAATGAGAAAATATTTAAATAGATCTTTTGAAAATTTATTTCCTATTTTTTTAAGACAAAGTGCAAAAGATAAAATGGAAAGTTTTTTAAAAGATAATAACTTTAAAGATCCAAAAAATTATTTTGAATTAGTAATTTCAGATTTAAATGAAGATGATATAGATTATATAGATATATTTCAATTTAGATTTGTAATGTATCCTTCAATTAATTTCGGAGAATTATTAATTTCAGGACAATTTCAAAATTCTAATGAAGATGTTTTAATATTTGAAACAATAAATGTAGGAAAAAATACAAAAGAAATATTAATTTCTTTTTCTAAATCATTAAATTATTATTTTGCAATTAATCCTGAAATTGTTTATTCTTTAGGTTTAATTAGAAAAACTTTTAGTTTTGATCAAATATTTAAAAAAATTACTCCTTCTTTAATTCCTACTGATTTAACAAATCCAAAAAAAGGAAATCCAAATATTGAAGAAAATAGACTTTTTTTCCAAGTAAATTTTAATTTATATTATAAATTACTTAAAAAATATTTAGAAGATAATAAAGATATTTATGTTAAAGAAGAAATTTTAAATGATTTAAAAACTAGAAAATCTACAATAACAAAAGAAAAATTTTATCTTGAAAATAAAATAAAAATTGAAGAAAAAGAAAAAAGTAAATTTTGTATTTATGTAATGTCAAAAATAAATAAAAATGAAAATGAAAGTGAAAAAGAAGAAGAAATGTATCATATAGATTATGGAGAACAAATAAATAAAATGTTATCTGTTGGAACAGAATCAGTTTCTTTTTCAGGTTCAACTGAAAGTCAATCAAATAAATTTCATATTAAAACAATAAATGGAAAAAATATTTTATCAAAAGATGAAAATAGATTAAGAAGATTTAAAATGTTAAATATTATAATATCTATAGTTCATTTTTTTATTGTTATAATAAGTTTATTATTTTTAATAATGCAATTAAATCTTGATAATCATTTTATTGAAATGTATGAATTTTATGGTAAATTTCATTTTTTTAAAAGAGGAATTGATATGGAAATTGTAAGAATGACTTCAAATTTTTGTTTTGAAAATATGAATGGAGAAATTTCAGTTTGTTATTATTCTACTTTATCTGCTATTTATCAACAAACTTTTAATTTTGATAAAGATGAATTATTAATGAGTGAAATAGTTTATAGAGAATTTGAGAATAGTATTGATAGTATAAAAAATAGATATACTGAATTTAAAAAAAAAGCTTATTCATTATCTAATAATAAAATAAAAGAACTTGAAAGTATAAGTTTACCTGTATATTTAATTAGAGAAAATGATAATGAAGATACTGAAAATAATGGAGAAATTAATCATAAAGAAAATGCTCCTTATTTAGTTTATAATTATAATTCTTTTTTTGATTCTATTGATGTATATTTAAATTTCATTACTCAAATTATTAACAGGGATAATTTAAAAGATATTTCAATTAAATTTTTTACATTAACTTCTAACATGGAAATATTAAATTTAAATTTAACAAATTCTTCTTTAGATCATAAATATATTTATGAAATTATTATTAATTATCCAATTATTGCTAAAGGTTTAAATTCAATAAAAGATATATTAAATGAATGGTTTCAAGAACATTTAAATTCTATTTCTTCAACTTTAGAAAGTTTTTCTATTGTAATTGTTATTTTAAATTTATGTATTTTAATATTAAATTGTTTTTTTATTTACTCCTTTATGATAGGATTAGATAAACAATTTAAAAAATTTAGTAGAAGATTATTTTCTCCTCAATTTATGAATTATTTTCATTCAAAATTTAAACATTGGAAAAACTTACTTTTATTATATGATAATGAACCTTATATTGAAATGAAAAAAATAACAAATGAAATTAAAGAATTTCAAAAATTAAAAGAAGCTGAAAATAAAGAAAGAATGAATTTAGGTAGTATTAAAAAAAATAAAGAAAAAACAAATTTTTTAATATATAAATCCTATATAAAACAATATTTCCTTTCTATTTTTACAATATATTTCATTTTTTTTATAATTGCAGTAATCTTATTTATTTTATTGAAAAGTGAATTTTATCATTTAAAAAATTTAATTGAATATTATAATATGAGTTCAGAAATTGATAATTATATAACACATAATATAAATTCATTAATATTTATGATTTTAACAAATACAACTCAAAGTGATTTATGTAAAATTCAAAATAATTATGAATCAGATACTTATGTTATTGATAATTTTCAATCTATTTTAGATGATTTAAGATTAGTAAAATCATTAGAAAATGATAATAAAAAAATTTATAATACTATTAAAGATTTTCAAAATATATCTTGTAATGAACTTCCAGATTTAAATGATGAAACTTTTTTAAGTTCAATTATTGATGGAGAAAAAGATTTATATAATTCTTTTTTAGTTCAATTATGTAATAGTTTTGATATTTTTTCTTTAAGAAAACAAGCTTTAATTTTTCAAGGAGTTACATATTATGAACAAAAAGTTTTAAATTCTATTATTCAAGGAGATTATGAAGAAAAAATTCAAGTTTTAGATCTTAATGATTTATATGGTGTTTTTACTTTAATTTTATTTTTAGTTGATATTTTAAGATCCTATCAAAATGAAATTATAATTCCAAATTTATTAGAAAATACTCTTCATTATCATAAAATATTATTAATTATTTGTTTAACTGCAAATTTAATTTTTGAATTAGTAGTTATGATTTTATTATTTATTATGATTTCACATAAATTGATTAAAGAAAATGTTAAAATTGTATCTTTATTAAAATTTTTCAAATAAAAACCAAATTTTTCGTTTTAATTTTTTTTTTTTAATTAATTAAATTTAAAATCTATTTCTTTTATTGAATAAAATGGAAAAAGTTCAAAAAAAAAATAGAACAACAACAGCTCCAGTAACTCATCATTCAGGAATGAAAATTGGAATATTAATTGATGAAAAAAAACAATTTATAACTAGTTTTTTTGAAAATTTAGCAGAATTAAATATTGCTTTAACTAATAAAACTTTATTTAATATTCTAATTTTAAAAGAAGCAAAAAAACATTTAATAAATGAAAACTTATATACAAAAGAGAATGAATTAACTAAATATGATAAATTTATGAATATATATAAATATTATTGTATCATTTTATCTTTTTTTGCATTTTTTTCGAAAGATGAAAACTTATATAAATTTAAAGTTGAAAAAGTAAAAGAATTATTTACACAATTTCTTTATATTGGTTTATTAAATTTAGAGAATATGATAAATCCTTCAAATAAATTAAAAAACATATTAAATGAAAAATTAAAAATAAAAAATCAAAATGTAATTCTAATAGCAAAAAATATAATAAAAATAACAATAGATCAAAAAACGGAATATATAAATATTAAAAAATCAATACATCAACTTTTAGATAATTGTCAAAATTTAGAATTAAATACAATAATAAAGGCAATAAGAGATACAATATTATTTTGTTTTTTAAATAAAAGTCCTGTAAACTTACAAAATGAAATAGATGAAAATGATAAAGTTTTAATTCCTCCTTCTCCATTTATAAAAAAACCTTTATTAAAAAAATTTTGTTTAGTTCTTGATCTTGATGAAACTTTAAGTCATAATTCTGCATTATCTTTTGGAAATTATTTTTTATTAAGACCTGGAGTTGTAGATTTTTTAAATAAAGTTTCAGTTAATTTTGAAATAATAATTTTTACATCTTCAGCTCAATCTTATGCTAATAATATTTTAGATAGAATTGATCAACAAAAAAAATTAATTTCTTATAGATTATATAAAAAACATACTACTTTTGAAGGAGAAAAAACTATTAAAGATTTATCTAAAATTGGAAGAGATTTAAAAAAAATTATTTTTGTAGATAATCTTAGAACAAATGCTAAATATCAATTAGATAATTTATATTTAATTAAAACTTGGACTGATGATGTCATGGATAAAGAATTAGAAATATTAGGAAATTTTTTAGAAAATATTGTAAATTCTGGTAAGTTTAATGATGATATTAGAAAAGGATTAAGTATACAAAAATAATATATATCCATAAAAATAAATAAATATATTTATTTTTATTATATTTATTAATATATATATTTCTGTGATAATATTGCCAAAAATATTTTGTGAAATTATTCTTTATAATTAAAAACATAATAATTTTTTTATTTATATTAAATTTAAATGAATGAAAATCAAGAACAATTAGATAATTTATTAGAAAAAAAAGAAACTTTTGAAATTTCAAAAGAAGAAATTACAGAAATAATTTCATCTGATAATATATCTTCATTAAAATCATATGAAATTATAGATCAAATAGGAGGAATTAAAACTTTATGTGAAAAATTAGATGTAAATCCAAATGTAGGTTTAACATCAGATGATTATTATAATAGTGATAATCCAAAAATTCAATCTAAATCTTATACTCTCAGAAAAAAAATTTTTGGTTCTTTTGATCCTTCTTTAAATAGTCAAGAATATAAAAGTTTTATAAGATGTTTCTTTGATTTTTTTTCAAGAAAAGTTTTTTTATTTATATTAATATTAGCAACAATAAGAATGATAATTGATCAAATATATTTAAATCCAGAAATTTTTGATTATGCATCTTTATATTTAATATTTTTTATTATAGGTTTTTCAACAGCTTTTACAACTTATTTAATAGAGAGATTATTATATAATTTTAAACATAAAATAAAAAAAAATGATATAAGAGTTTTAAGAAATAAAGAAGAAAAAATTATAAGTAGATCTGAATTATTAGTTGGTGATATTGTAATTATAACTTCAGGTGATATTATTGTTGTTGATGGTATTGTTATTAGAACAAGTGCTTTAAGTATTGAAACAAAAAAAGGAAGGTTCAAAAAATTTAAAAATTTAAATTATATTACTGATGATAATATTTATGTTTTTCCTATTTTACTTCATGGTACTAAAATTATTAAAGGTTATGGTTATTTATTAGTTTTAAATGTTGAATGTTATGAAAATTTAATTAAAAGAAGTAATAAAATAAAAAATAAAGAAACTTTGCAATTTAATAATATTGAAAATGTTAATGAAAAAAAAAATAAATATACACTTAATGAATCATTATTATATGAAAATTATACTTTATTAGAAAGTAAAGGAAGTGGATTAGATGAACATTTTGAAAAAAAAAATAATTCAGAAATTCATTCTACTCCAATTCAAAAAAAATTAGAAACAATATATAAAATTACTACATATTTCGGAATAGGTGCATCATTCATAATAACAATATTTTATGCTTATAGTTTATATTCAAATAAATCATATGATACAATTTATGGAAATAAAATAAATTATATATTTATTTTTATAGATTGTATTTTTTATTATTTAATATTACTTTCATTAATAATTCCAAGTGGAGTAGAATTAAGTTTTTCTTTACCATTAACATTTTCAATATTAAAATTACTTAAAGAAAAAACAATAGTAAAAAATGCAAGTGCATATGAATATATGGCAGGATTAGATAATTTATTTACAGATTATTATGGAATTTTAACTCAAAATACAATGCAAATTGATTCAATATTTTTAGAAGATTCACAAGTTGATCAAGATAATTTATTAGGATTAAAACATTTAGTAAGTAATGAAATGTTTTCTTTTTTTACTGAAAGTATATCAGTAAATTCAATTGCTTTTTCAGCACAATTACAAAATGAAGTAAGATATTTTGGAAATAATATTGAATGTTGTTTAATAAAATATTTATTTAGTTTAGATGTTAATTATAGAAATTTTAGAAATTCATTACAAAGACCAATAATAAGTTCATCTCCATATTTATCTGAAAGTAAATTATCATATACTGTAATTAAAATGGATGATAAATGGGAATATGTTAGATTATATATTAAAGGAACTCCAGAAACACTTTTAGATTATATTACAATGTATATTCAACCAGGACAAGTTTTAGGTAAATTTGATAAGGATTATTATGATAAAATTAAAATGAAAATTAGTGCTATGTATGGTAATTTTACTTATCCTCTTATTTTATGTTATAGAGATATTCCTATTAATGAATATAATGATTTTGTTCAAAAAAATAATACTTTAGTAGCTAATTCTCTTTTAGATAAATTTATGAATAATTTAACTTTCATCGCTTTACTTGGATTAAAAGATGAAATTAAAGATAATATTGAAACTTCAATAAGAACTATAAAAAATGCAGGAATAGATATTAAATTAGTAACTTCATTAGGAATAGAAAATGCAAAATTTATTGCAGAAAAAATAGGATTAATTGATAAAAGTGATTTAAATGATGATATAATATTATCATCAACAGCAAATAATTCTAAAAATTATATATTAGAATTTTTATCAGAAGATAAAAAAGTAAAACCAGAAACATTTAATGAATCATATTTAAATTTAAACAAAAAAAAATTTGATTTAACATACAACGAAGAAGAAGAAAATAACAACAATAATAACAATAACATAAATAATGAAAATATAATAATAGAAAAATCAAAGCCAAAAAAATATATAACATCAAAGAATATAATAAATGCAGAAGACTTAAAAAATTATGTAGGAATAAATTATGATGAAGATCAAAATACATTTACATTTGATATAGTAAATTTAGATTTATTTGTAGAATCAATAAATGATGCACATATAATAGCAAATGCATCTGGAAAAGATAAATTTATATTAATTTCATCTTTAAGAGAAAAAAATCAATATATTGCAGTGACTGGAGAAGGAATTTCTGATTCAATTCCAATGAAAGCTTCTCATGTTGCTATTGTATTAGGAAAAAATTCTAATGATATTTCTAATGAATCTAGTGATATTATTTTACAAGATAATAATTTTAATTCTATTATTACTACTATTGTTTATGGAAGAAATATTTTTGATTGTGTTAGAAAATTTCTACAATTTCAATTAAGTTTTATTATTTCTATTGTTTTTATTATGATTTTTACTTTTTCTCCTTTTATTAATGTCCAAATGTATCATAATAAAATATTATATTTAAATTTAATTATTGATACTTTTGAAGCTATTGCTCTTTCAAGTGGAAATCCTCAAGAAAATATTTTATTAAAAAAATCTCCTTCTTTATATTCTTCGAATCAAAAATTAATTTCAAAAAATTTATCCATTAAAATTTTCATTCAATCTATTATTCAATTAATTATTTATATTATTGTTATTGAAATATCTTCATCCAATAAACTTAATACAATTATTTTTAATACTATTATTTATGTTTTAGTTTTTAATGCTTTTGTTTCTAAATTATATGAAGAAAGTTTTTTCTATCAATTAAAAAATTTTTATCAACATATTGTTTTTATTCTTATTCAAGGAATTATTATTGGAGCTCAAATTTTTTTTACTACTTTTGGAAATGCTCTTTTAAGAATTGAACAAATTTCTTTTACACAAAATTTAAAATGCATAATAATAAGTCTTTTAATTTTTGTTGAAATTCCATTAATTAATTATTTAAAAGAAAATGAAATTTTATTTAGTGAAGATTATTATGATAAAAAAAAATTAAAAAAAGAATTTTCAGATTTATCTTCATTTAAAATTAAAATTAGAGATGAACATGCTGAAAATAAATTAGGTCCTGAATATGAAAGTTTAATTCCAATTCCAAAAGAAAGAGATATTGATTTAGATGACTTTATTTAAAAATTATTTATTTTTAATATATTAATTGAATAATCTTTTTTATATTTCTATATTTATTATTGTTTAAATTACATCATTTTAAAAATGGTTTATTTTATCATTCTTATTAACAATTATAAATAACTCTTTTTAATAAATTAATAATCTATTTATTTACATTTTTATTATTTTTGATAAAATAAAAATAAAAAGAAAAATACCAAAAAACATTACTAATTGAATTATTTCAGATATTTAATAAATAGTTTTTTTTAAATTCATTCAATTGAATTTTTCTCAAATAAAAAGTTATTTGTTATTTTTTAATCTAATACAATTCTTTAAAATTAATATTTAAAATGATTTATTTGTTCAATATATTTTATTAAAAATTTTTATTTTTTGAACAATAAATTAAATATATTCAATAAAAAAATGTTGTAATTAAACAATATTATTTATGATTAATTTAAAAATAATATAAAATTAGTCCTTTGTAACCTTATATTTTTAAAAATTTTAATCATTTTTATTTACATAAAAAATAATAAATTATATAATATAATGTCATTTGAAGAAAAAATTGGAAAAAAATTTTTTGCAATTAAAAATGAAAAAATAGCAAAATCCGAAAAAAAAGAGAAAAATCAACTATTATTAGATACATTTTATATTTCTTCAAAAGATTTAAAATTAAAAGATAAAAATTTACAAGAGAAATTAAAAGCAATAGATGAGATAAAAAATTTTCAAAATTTATTAATGGATCATCCATCAGATATTTCTTTAAAAGAACATTTACCTTCTTTAAATTCTGAAGATGAAAATATTTTAATTTCTAAAAAAGAAAAAATTATAATAAGAGCTTTAATTTCTTTTGGAAAAGATAATACAATACCAAATATAAAAACATTTAAAAAAAAGGAGTTAAATTATAGTAAAAATATAAATGAATATAAATTACAAAATGAAATTGCTACAAGTGTAAATTCATTAATAATAAAACATTTTAATAAAAAAATGTTAGATAGTGATTATCAATTATTAGAAATTTTAAAAGAAAAATTCACAAATATAGAAATTTTTGTATTTAAATGTTTAATATCTTCAATTATGAATTTTATTCTTGATTGGGCAATAAATATAGCAAATTTAAATTTAATTTTTGAAAATGATTATAATAATCCTTTAGAATCAGAAATATTTATTTTAATATTTGATCAATTTAATCAAATGATAACTATATGTCATAAAATAGAAAAGAGTTTTAATATAATATTTGAAAAAATAAAAAGAGAAATTGAATTTGAATTTAATTTAATAGAACTTTTTACTGATTTATTTTGGGATTTTATTTTTAGAATTCATCAATTAAATTGTAAATTTGGAGCAGTATATTTAAATGAGAAATTAGATAAAAAAATAAAAAATATTTTAGAAAATATTGTAAATATATTATTCAATATAAGAACTCCAATAAAGAAAAAAATAGGTGAATCATTGAATTTGACATGGATAATAAAAGAAAAAATTTATTTAGCAAATTATATTTTAAATTTAAAGATTAAAAATATCATAAATACATCTAACTTTGAAATTAAACCAAAAATAACATTACCATTACCTGCACCAATTCCTATAACAAGTTTTAAAAATTCTTTTAATGGAATAAAACCACCAGAACCAATTAAACAAGAAATTATTAAAGAAAAAAATAAGAATGAAGAAAAAAAATATAATAATAAAAATGAAAATAATAAATTAGAAGAAGATAAAATTAATGAAAATAATATTGAAAATGAAAAAGTTAAAGAAAATAAAATTGAAGAAAATAAAATTGATAAAAAGAAAACTGAAAAAAATATTATTGAAGATAATAAAATTGAAGATAATAAAAAAATAAATGAAAAAATTGAAGATAATAATAATATTAATGAAGGAGTTAATACAAAAGATGAAGAAATTCAAACAAATTTAAATGAAAATCAAAATGAAGAAAATATTTCTGAATCAAATAAAATTTCAATTGATGAATTAGTTATTTCTATTATGAATGCTAGTGATTCTGATAATAATAATAATAAATCAAAGAAAAAAAATAAAAAAAAGAAAAAGAAAAAAAATAATAATAGTATTAATCAAAAAGAAGAATCATTTTCTGATAATGATCCAATTGTAGATAATTTTAAATCAGAATTAATTTCCTTTAATTCAAATATTGAACAAAAAATAACTCCTAAATTATCAATTGAATGGCTTAAATCTATAAATTTAAAATATTAGTTTTTTTTTATTTATAAAAATTTTCATTTTTTTAATTAAAATAATTTGTAATTAAATAGAACAATAATACCTATTAAAAACTAATAATATATATAATTATTTCCAAATTTTAATTGTTCCATCTAAAGAAGAAGTTAATAATAAGAAAGGATATTCATTTTGTCCATTTAAAATTGTATTTAATTCTAAATATTGAATATCTGTTATCATATTATTATGTCCTGGTTCAACAACTCTTTCTCTATTAAAAAATATATTATTTTTAAAATCTAGAACATATAAATTATTAAATGTTTGATATTCACTATAAAAATTATAATTAGGATTATATCTAAAAGAAAAACCATATTCTTCATTTGATTGAATTAAAAAAAATTTTTTATTAAATTGACTTTGTTCAAAATAACAATTTACTAATGAAATTGGAGCATTTATTATATATGATTTCCTTTCTTTTAATGTTTCTTTTGAAATATCCCAATAACGAATTATTTTATCATTTCCTCCACTTATAATATAATTAGTATTAAAATAATTATTATTAATATCATATAATGATTCAAATAATACTTGACTATTTGAATTATTAATAAATATTGTTTTGATATTATTAAATTTTTTAAATATTATATCTTTATTTAAATAATTTAAAAGACTTGTCTCAGGTATAAATCTACTTTTTTTTAATATTCCATTATAATAAAAATATTTACTTTCAGAATCAATTATATTTTCTCCTTGTCTTAAAGTTTCAAAAAAATATTTTCCTAAATTCATAAGAGTGATATCTTCAAAAAGTCTTTTTTCTAAAATAGGATAATTAATTTCAACTTTACTATTATTTTCATTTTTTCTTATATTAGTCTTCATTAAAACTTCACAATTTAAATTATTAAAATTCCAAATATGAATTTCATCATCTCCAAAATTAATTATATAATAATTATTACCATCAATTTCAATAATACTATTATTATTAGGTCTAAAATTATTAATTCCTAAAATTGGTTTTTTATTTTCAAAAACATAAATATGAGTAATAGAAAATAATTTAAGAGAAATATTAAAAATAAAACCATCTGAAGTTCCAAATAAAAATTCATTTTGAAAATTTAGATTTTTACAACCACAAGTTATAAAACCTTTATCTAAAGGAATTTGACAAATTTCATTTAATCTTCTTATTCTTAAATCAAATAAATTTATTCTTCCTTTTGTATCACTCAATAATAATAAAATAGTTTTATTTGTATGTTTTGATATTAATACTGATGTTATATATTCATTTTCTTCAATTGATACTACTTTTATTATATTTTTATTTTCTACAATATCAAATAAATATAAACAATTATTTGAAGCAAAAATCAATTTATCATTTCCTATTTTTTTTATTGTTGATTTATATAATATTTTGAGATTATTATTTAATTTTTTTATTTGTTTAATTCTAATGTATAATTCATCATTTATAATTTCTAATTCTCGAAAAATAATTTCTCCTTTATTATCAACTGATGAAAAAATTGAATTATTCATTGGAATAATTTTTTCAATTGGATTTGTTGATTTATTATAAATTGTAGTTAATAATTGTCCTTTTGGTCTCCAATTTTGAAAATATTTATTTTTTGTAATTTCTAAATAATATTTATTTTCATTTATTGTTGAACCTGATTTCTGAAAAAAATCTTCATTTTCTATTTCTTTATAAGTTATATCTAGAACTTTAAATAAATAAAATATTTTGAAAAAAAAAATATAAATTATTTCAAAATAATCTTCCAATTTTTCATCTATTTTAAATTTTATTTCATTATTTGAATGAAATTTTTTTAATATCAATTGTCTTCTTGGATCTTTAATAGGAAATAATTGAAAAAAAAAATCTGCTTGACCTTCTTTATTTTGATAAGAAATAAAAATATTTTTAATAACTTCAATAAAAGAAAAAACTTGAATTTGTTTTATTTTTTCAATAATATTATTAGTTCTTTCTTTTTCTATATTATTTAAATCTAACATATTCATTTCTTTTGTTTGTAACATTTCTATCATTTCATTTAAAGTTGAAATTTCTTCTTTACTTTTAACTAATTGTAAGTTTGAAATTTCATATTCATATGAAATTTGTAATAAAATTCTTGATAAACTTTTTTTATGAAATTTTTCAATAATATCTTCATTTATAAATTTAAATTGTTCTTTAAAATAAAATAATAAACTTTGATAATAATTTGTTAAATTATAATTATCATTTTTTCGAAGAATAATTTTTGCTAATTCCATAATTTTTTTCCTAATTAAAATATTTGGATGCGAAATAAATTTAAAATATATATTTAAAGTCTCAATTAAACATTCAATGCTAATAAAATCTTTTTCAATTAAACGAATTATTAAATTAAAACTTTCATAAATTTTCATTTCATCATTATCATAAAGTAAAAATTCAATACAAGGAACAAAAAGATTTTCAAAATCTTTTTTTGAAAAAGAATTCATCAAATGTAAATTTTTTAATATTACAATTTGAATTTTAGATTTTCTTGAATTTATATATGATAAAGTTTGTCTTTTAAATTCATTTAATTCTTCTCCACAAAATAATTTTAAAATTGTTGGAAAATTCTTAAATAATTCTATTAATACTTCATCTTCTGGATTTGATGTTAATATATCATTTATTATAGAAAATAAAGAATTTTTAAATTCTTGATGCATTTTATGATATTGTTGAAAACTTTTTTTTCTTTTATTTGTTATATCATTTATTGATACATAACTTATTTCTTGTTCATATTTAATTATTTTTATTTTCATTACTAAATTTACAAACTTTAATTCAATTTCAATTATCTTTCCTATTAAATTTATAAAACCTATTAAATAATTTTTGTTAGTTACATTTTTTACTGCATAATAATATGAAGCTAAATAAGGAAAAATATATCCATGAAAATAATAATATTCTTCTTTTGGAAGTTCTAAACTATTATAATCAATATTTAAAAGAGAATCAATAATACATTTTAAACTTTTTAAATTTGTAAAAATGTTATGTCTTTTAATATTTTCTATAAAATATGGTATAATTCTTAATAATTTAATTTTATCTGGAACTTTTTTCAAAATACAATTCATCATTTCTAAAGCAATCCAATTAGAACTTTCATATTTTACATTTTGCATTGCTTCAACAATATAATTAAATAACAATAAAACACATTTCTTATTATATTTATTATTTAATAATTTATCATCTTTTTTAATTTTTTCTTCATTAATTAATTCTTCTGTATTTTTAATATTTATTAATAATTCATATTTTTTTTCTTTTTCTATAAATTGTTTAATCTTATTAAAAGAACTATCTAAAAATAATTTATTAATTATAGAAAAATTTAAACATTCATTTATTAATGGTGCTTCCTCTTTAAATCCAAAAATTAATTTCCATATTTGTTTCCAATGTTTATAAAATAATCCAATCATTAAATCAGGTTTCCAAAATTTAGTTTTATTAATTAAACAATTAAAATGAATAAGAAAACCTTTTATAAACAAAGGACAAATATTTTCATTAAAAAAATTTAAAGCATCTTTAGCATTTATTCTTTTCTCAGGGTCAATTTCTAACATTTTTAATAATAAACTTTTTAAATTTTTATCCTTTATCTTATTTAATTTTTCATCAATATTAATTTTACCATATTTAAATTCCCATAATTGATTTAATAAAAAAAAAGGATGTATATCAGTTAATAATTCTGCAATTACAATTCCAGCACTAAAAATATCCATTGAAGGATAAATGTTATTAAAATTTTCATTATTTTTTTTTTCATTAAATTCATTTTTACTTAAAACTCTTTCAGGAGATAAATAACATGATTTATTTACAGCGCCAAAAAAATAAGTATATGAAGTTATATCATCAATAATTATATGAGCTGGTTTAAATGGAGAAATATCAGTTAAAAATAATGAATTATATGATGTTAATAATATATTTTCTAATTTTATATTTCCATGAATAATACCATTTGAATGTAATTCATTTAAAGAAAATAATATTTGAAATACTAACCATATTTTTTCTATTTCTGAAAATGATGGCATTTGATATATTCTTTCTTTTAAATTATATCCAAAATATTGTTTTATTATCATTCCTGCAATTTCATTATTTTCAATTGTTATAATTGGAGCATAATTTAATATATTATTTTTCTCTATTTTTTTATTATATTCTTCTAATTGTTTTAAATATATATTATATAATTTTTTATCATTTTCTTCAAAATTTGTTTTAAAAAATATTTTTACAATGAAAGGAACATTATCCAATTTATTAAATACTAAAGCAGTTTTTGATAATATCCCATTATTAAATAATTTCTCAAATTGTAAATTATAATAATAATATTTATATAAAAAAGTATCAACTTCTTGAGTATATTTTGATTGAATAATTTTTTGTCCCATTAATAATATATATTATTAAATTCATTTATTAATTTGAAATAATAATTAAACAAAAAAATATATATAAAAAACAAATAACGATAAATGAGTGACTATGCTTCAAAAAAAGATATGATGTTATTTGAAAATGAAATATTAGGAGATATAAAGAAATTAGATAATAAAATAAATTCAAAATTTGATGAAAAAATAAATGATTTATCAAGTAAAATAGAAGCATCAGAACAAAAAGTATTATTATTATCAGATAAAATAGGAGAATTATATGAGACAATAGCAAATGAAAAAGACAATCAAACAAAAATATCTCAAATAATAAATTTTAAGCAAAAAACTGAAGAATCAATGTTTGTATATGATACAAAAATTCATTCAATAGAAAAAGATTTAAATAATTCAATATATAAATTTGATAATATGTTTTCAAATATATTAGTTCCAGGATTAATTGGAAATGCATGTAAATATCCTACAGTAAGAAGTTTTTTAGAATATTGTAATAAAACATTTTTAGATTTAAATGCATTTAAAGATAAACAAATAATAGATTTAAAAGCATATAAAACTAAAATAGAAAGTTTAGTAAATAGTTTTAATTTACAAATTGAAAATGTTCAACAAAAATTTATAGATCATTTTAATAAAAAATTTGCAGAAATTGAAAATAAATTACTTGATAGAATAAAAATAACTGATGATAGAATTGATGTTTTAAGAGTTGAAAATTTAAAATATGCAAATGAATTAATTGAAGAAACTAAAAAATTAGGAATTAAATGGGAAAAATTAGATGCTTTTGAAGCAAAAATGAATAAACAATTTGATGAAGAAGTAGAAAAATTTGCAAATTTAAATAATAATACAGTAAGAGAATTTAATGATTTTCAAAATGAATTTAAATTAATGAAACAAAAATTTACATCTTTAAGTGAATTTATAAAAGATGTAAGATTTAGAAAAAATTTAGGTCAAAATGTTCCTTTTAAAGAATTTAGAAGAATGGGAAATAAAATAGATTTTAGAAAAAAACAAAAATTAGAAGTTGATAATTCAAAAGAAGAATTAGAATATAGTGAAGATTTAATAAAAAATAAAGATATAAATGATACTTTTCAAATTGATGATGAAGAAATTCCTGGTTCTCCTATGTCTTCAAGATTAATGAGAAGAAAAAAAGATTTTAATATTGATATTAATAAAAATTCTTTTGATAAAAATAATAGTGGTGAAAATGATTTAGATAAAAATAATAATATTAATAAACATAGAAATTCAATGTTTAAAAGAAATGATAATGATAATAAAAATAATAATGATTATATATTAAATGTTATTCCTATTGAAAGTAATAATAGTGAAAATAATGATAATAAATCAGAAGAAAGTGAAGAAAATAAAAAAGAAGAAATAAAAGAAGTTAAAAAAGAAGAAATTAAAGAAAATAAAAAAGAAGAAATAAAAGAAGTTAAAAAAGAAGAAATAAAAGAAGTTAAAAAAGAAGAAAAAAAAAATCAAAATATTAAAAATGAATTTAATAAAGAAAAAAAAGTAAATAATCAAACTCAAACCCAAAATGAAATACCAAAAACAATAAATTTAGATATATCAAATTATAGAAATGAACTTAAAAGTATTAATCAAACAAATTTAAGAAAGAAAAGATTTTCAGTAATGGCAAATCCTGAAAATTTTAAAACTTTACAAATAAATGAAAATAAAAATAAAATTCAAGAAACACCAAAAAAAGAAATTCCATTATCTCCAAAAAAAGAAATTATAATATCTCCAAAACAAGAAATTCCAATTTCTCCAAGAAAAGAAATTCAACAATCTCCAAGAAAAAATTTAACATCATTAGATTATTTAGAAAAAAAAAATTTTGAAATAAAAGAACATATAAATAATATTAATAAAAATGAAAATAATAAACTTCAATCAGATAATTTATTAACTATAGTTCCATTAACTCCAAAAAAAAAAAAAAGAGGTTCTTTATTTACAAATATGAGTAATAATATTATTAATGAAGAAATTTTAGAAAAATTTAATAAACAAATTTCAAAGTTAAATTCTCAAATTGAAAAAAATGAAAATCATTTATATGGTTTAGAAGCTGCAACAACAAAACAATTTGAAATTATTTTAGAACAAATAAGAAATATAATTAATAATATTCAACCTCATCATAAAAAAAGAACTGTTGTTAGTAATGTTTATACTAATAATGATAGTTTATCTGTTGGAAGTAATAATAATTTTTTATTAACTGCTATTAATTTTACTAAAAATAATAATTTCAAAAATATTAATAAACCTAAAAAAAAAATTAATATTAAAATTGATGCAGAACAAAAATCTTTAGTTGAGAAAAAACCTGTTAATAGTGATTTTAGTAATTTAAATATTTTAACTGATACTGATCCTCCTTATTTAAAAACTGAACATTCTATTGAAGTTTTAAATTCAATTGAACCTTATTTAATTCAGAAATTCAGTGAAAAAAAATAAAAAAAATTTTTTAAATTATATTATTTGTAAATAAATAATTTTTCTTAAATTTTTTAAATAATTTGTGTTAACATGAAAAATTTATATTATTAATTAATAAAAGAATTTATAAAAACAATAAAATAACAATAATGCAAACAGAGAATAGGTAAAAATAAATTTATGATTTTTATAGAGAAGCCCTTCGAAATTATTTAATGAGAAATTTAATTAAAAAAAGAAATAAAGAAAGAATTCAATCTCCAAAAAAATTACAATTAATACCTGAAAATAGTAAAAATTCCAGTTCAAATAGAATAATCCATTTAAATGCCAATAAAAATCCAATTTCTTTAAATATTAAAAATATAATTCAATTAAATGAAGAAAATAAATCTAAAACAAAAAGAGTAAATTCTTTAGATTTAAATCATTCAAAAAAAGAAAGTATGCTTTTAAGAACTTTTCATAATAAAAATTTAATTTTAAAAGGTAATAATATATTTAAAAGAAATGATTCAAATTCTGATAATTCTTATTCAAGTACTTATAATTCAACTGCTAAAACAAAAACTTTTTCAGAGCAAAATCTTAGAAAATTTTTATTAAAAAATGAAGATAGTATTAATAATACTAAATTTTTATCAAGGAATTATACAAAAAATAGTACTTTAGGAAATATTATTAATTCATATACTTTTAATGAAAAAAAAGGTTTACCAAGAATTAAAAGATCTACAAGTAAACATAAAAGAAATTATTTTTCTTCTTTAACAGAAAGAGATTCTATTAATACTTTTAATATTTCAAAAGTTGATTCTCATCATTTATCAAGAAATAAAGATTCTTATTCACCAATAAAATTATTAAGTTATTCTTCTTTAAATAATTCAAATTCTCCAAAAATTTATTCATTTAAAGGTTATTTTATAAATAAAAATAATTTGAATTTAAATTCTTCAAAATATTATTCAAGACCAAAAACTCCAAAACCATTAATTAGTCCTTTAATAAAAAATATTGCGGTTATTAAAGATTTTAAAAAGAAAAAATTATCTGCAGTGTTCAATAATAATAAAATTAAAAGTTATTTTAAAAAAAATGATTTTATTTTTAAAAGTGAAAGAAAAAGAATTCATAAGTCAAATAGTATAAATGAGAAAAATAAAAATAAATTTGATATAAATGATGAAAGAAAAAAATATAATTTTTCAGATAATGAAATTTTAATGAAAAAAAGACCAAAAAAAAAAAAAATTACAAAGAAAATAACAACAAGAAGAAGTGTTCAAAATTTAAATTTAAATAATCTTTCATTACCAAAATTACAAAAATCAATAAATGAAAATCAACAAATAATAACTAAAAAAAGTACTTTAAGAATTAAAAAAGAAAGAAGTATTAGACAAATTAATATATTTGAAAATGGAAATAAAAATTTTAATTTATTTTGTAATACATATGATACTTGCACAGAAACTGATAGTGAAAATTCAGAAGAATCATCAATTCAATCTATAGTTATTAGAAAATCTTCTATTCTTGATGGTAATAATATTAGAAATTATTTTATGTCTCCTAAAAAAATAAGAGAAAGAATTAATTTAAATGTAAAACCTCATCATAAAATTAAAAATAAATTTGAAAAAGATATTATTGATAAATTAGATAATATACAAAAAAATTATTTACAAAAACAATTTAATCTCATTCATGTTTTCCAAAATGATAAATTTCATCTTTTTTGTCAATATGAAAAAAACATTAATAATTTAAAAGAAAAATATAATAAAAATAGTATATCTAAAGTAAATATTATGAAAAGTTTTATAGTTGATAGAAAATTAAAATATAATACATTAAGATATGAAAAAAGATATTTAAAAGGTATGTTAAAATTAAAAAATAAATATAAACCAATGAATAAATTTTTTCTCAATTCATATTTACTAAACGAATATTTTTTAGTTAGAATTTACCAAGAAATATTTTTTAATAATTATTTAAATTCACCAATTAAAAAAACTAATTACTCAAATTTATTGGATACTTTTAATAAAAATCAAGCTTTATTAAGATTAGGAAGTATTAATAAAAATCATAATTCACTTTGTGATATAAAATATACTTCTTTTAATGTTTTTCCAAAAAAAGATTATATGTTTATTTGTCAATTTTATGTAAATGATTATGAATATCATATAAATGCAAAAATTAAACCTATTAAATTTGAATTTGAAAAATTAAAAATAACAAAAACATGGTATGCTAATAATATATTAAATATTAATACAGAAAATAAAAGAAAAAAAACAAAATTTTTTGAACATTCAACATTTAGAGTTTTATTAAAAAATCCACATAAATTTAGTTTAGGAACATTAAAAATAAATTTAAATGAGAATAAAATTGAAGAAACAAAAGAAAAAAGTAAAGAAATAAAAGAAAAATATTATTTAAAAAATGCTTTATCAAAAATAAATTTTTATTATAAAAAAGGAAAACGTTCAAAAATAGAAAATTTAAAGAGAAAAAATTATAAAAAATCAATGACAAAAACATTTAGAGAAAAGCAATTAGAAAAAAGAGAAATAATAAATAATGATGGAACAGTAAATAATCTTCAAATGATATCAAGAGTATCAGATTTAAAAATGAAAATGTTAAAAAATTTAGAATTATCAGAAACAATATGTTTTCATATAAAAGATAGAAATTATCCTCAATTTAAACAATTATTTGAACAATATAAATTAAAACCAGATATTATTGATTCAGATGGAAATTCTTTATTAAGTTTAGCAGTTCAAAGTAATTCTTTTCAAATAGTAAATTATTTATTAAATGTTGGAGCTAATGTAAATACAGTAAATAATAATAATAATACTCCTTTACATTTTGCTTTAAGTTTTCATAATTTTGAAATTGCTGATATGTTAATTAAAAGAGGTGCTAATGAAAAAGTTTTAAATAGATATGGAATGACACCTTGGCAATGTTTAGATAATGGAACTTCTATTTATTAGTTATTTTTTTAGGTAAAATTTTAAATTTATTTATTTATCTTTTTACTTTGGAATTTTTATAATTTTTTTCAAAAAAAAACAATGGTGTTTTATCATATATAATATTTTTTTGAAAAAAAAAATTGAGTTTTAAAAAAATTTTTTACAAATTAGATATTAAAAGTATGGTGAATATTAAAATGTGAATTTATATATATAATATATATAAAATATAAATAATATATAAAAATAAAATTAATATTTTTTAAGAAAATAATTATTTTATAAAAAAATAACTTAAAAAAAACTGCTTTATAAAACTTAAAAAAAAATATAAATACAAAAGCTTTAAAACCCAATATAAAAAAATAAAAAAATATAAATGTCTGAACCAGCCGAAGTTCAACCATCTCAAAATATAAATGAAAACGATGCAAGTTTAATGAATTCTGAATTAGTCGAAAAATTAAAACTCTTAAATTACGAAGCAGGATTCACAAGGACAAAGTAAAATAAAAATATATAACAACGCAAATTTATTATTCTATTATATATATAAAAACATTCAAAAAAAAAAAAAAAAATATATATATAATAAAATAAAATAAAATTTGAAATTTTTAGAGGTCATAAACCATTAACAAAAGATTTCTTTGTTAGAAAGAGTAAAAACGGAGGAGAACAAAATGTATATTTCACAGCATTATCAAGTTGGTTAATAAATTTATGTGGAGGAAAAATTTCTGGAGATCAAAAATATGATGATCCAGTAACAATGGCAACAAATTTAATAACAGAAATGAAAAATATAGGAATAAATTGTGATATAGCACCAAATCAACTTAGAAGTGGTTTTGGAGTTCCAATTTGTACTATATTATTATTATTAGTTGATAGAGCTTTACAAAATAAAAAATTTGCTTTTAAAAAACCCAATTTTGAAGAAAAAAAAACTTCTTCTTCAAAAGATGCTCCTGAAATAGAAGATGAAGCTCCTGATTTAATTAATAATGAAATTGATTATGGAGATAATTTAGATAATGGAGAAAAAAAAGAAGAAAAAGGAAAAAAAGAAAAAAGAGAAGATAATGGAAATAATATATTATATAGTGGAACTTCTCAAGAAGAATGGCAAAGAGAATTAGAAAAAGTTTCTTCTAAATTAAAATTAGATTATAATAATTTAAAAAGTGTTGGAAGTAATGAATGGAGAAATCATATTCAAACTATAAAAGATAATGAAGAAAAATTTAATAAACAAATTCCAGAGTCAAGAGCAGTGTTAGAAAATTTATCCTCAGAAATTGATAAAAGTTTAGAAAAAATTACAAAAAAAGAAGAAGTTTTATCTAAAAATCATCAAAATATTATTTCTTCTTATAAAGATAAACATAAAGCTGGAAATAATCAATTTGATGAATATAAAGAATTAAATGAAACTGTTGAAGCTATGAAAGTTGAATTAGATGATATTAATGATAAAATTGTTAAAGCTAATGATAAATATGATATGCTTTCACAAAAAATTTCTGATACTTCCGCTTTAGGAAATACTAAACAAGCTATTCAAAATTTACAAAATGAAAATATTTCTATGGATATGAAAATTAATATTTTAAATCATTCTCTTTTAAAATATACTTTAGAAAGTGATTTAGGAAAAATTCAATTACAAACTGAAGCTAATAATGATACTTCTATGTATGAAGAAGTTCTTTAAAAAAATTCTTAAGAAAAAGAAAGAGAGATTTTTTTTAATTATTAATAAAAAAACGAATAGAATTTAAATTTTTAAATTATTTTTTATTTTTATTTTTTTTTTTTTTAAATTTTTTTAAAATATTTTTTTTATTTTTTTATTGTATTTAAGAATTATTATAATAATTTTTATTAGAATAATTTGAAAATAAATTTTTCTATTTGACATTTATATTTTGATGAAAAACCAAAAAAGAATAAAATATCTGTTTTTAAATACAAAATGACTTTTTATTTAAACAATTTTTTTTGAAAAATAAAAATTATATTTAAATAAAATTTTCTTACTATTTTTAAAAATTTTATTCATCTAAATTTAAATTTTCTAAATTTAACTCAAAAGTAGAATCAATCTCATCTTTATTATTTGAAATTAACAACATAATTTTATGAATATATCTATAATTTTTAATTAATCTTTTTATAATGATTTTCAAAAATCTTGAATGAGTTCTATAAAAAGCTCTAAAGAAAATAAAACTTATCAAAAGACAGAGAAAAAAATCTACTATAAAATTATAAAAAATAAAGACAACTAATATTGGAACTAACCAATTGAAAATCAAATATCCTTCATATATTTTATAAAATTTATCAATTTGATTTTTCATTGAAATTTCAATAATAACAATTACAAATATTAAAAATAAATTTGCACAAAGATTAAAGCAAATATATTTATTTTTTGGATTTTCTTTATTTTCTTCTTCAAAATAATCAAGATCAAAACCAGAATTATATCCTTTATTCTTAAGTTTCATTTCTTTTTTATTCCTACGTATTATCATATATCTTGTAAATATTTCACCATATTTATTATATTTGTTTTTACTCTTTTTTTTTTTTATTATTGATATACTTGAAATAAAACTTGTTTGATTACTTTTATCATTATCAAGAAAAAATTCTTTTCCATTATTTTCTAATTCGTTTAATTCTTTTAATGGTTCTGGTCCATTTAATTCTTCTTTTTCCTTTAAATAACTCGATAATTTATCTTTATCTTTCTTTTTTTTTTTTTTTTTATTTTTAACAATTGTTTCACCTAATATTTTACTTAAGACTAATATTCTAGTCCTTAATTTTTTCCCTTTATCATCGATTAAACCATCAATTTTTACTTTATTATATATAAATTGTGATAATAATTGCTTTATTGTTTTAAATTTTTTTTTAGTAATTTCACTATAACCAAAAAAATTATAAATAAAATCAAAAATTATTGAAAAGATAATATAAAAAATTAAACCTAACAAAAAAGAAGAAGCAATAGTTTTACCTTCAGTTATATAATAATATTTTGTTGTATTTTTGTTTTGGAAATCTCTGCTATCAATAAATTTTGTCATATCCTCTAAAATTTGTAAATCCCTATTAAATTTAAAATAAATAGATAAAAACATTGTGAGTAACATTTTAATTATTTCAATCATAAATCTTAAATGTCTTGATAATTTGATATCATAAACATTAAATAGATGACAAAAAGGATTATAAAAATAAAATAAATACCAAGAGAAAGATAATACTTTTGTTTTATTTAAAAAGCATACTTTATTATAATAATATTTAATTCTTTGATATTTATCCTTTTGATTGATTTTTTCTATTTTATTTTCTTCATTAATATCTAAACCTAACAAAATAATAGAGAAAAATATAACTGTTCCAATACTAGAATAAACAATAACATTACTAAATAACTGTTCATTTTGAGTCTCACTGTATTGTAGATTTTTATAAGATTTTGAAAGATTTAAATTTTTAAAAATTGCTATTGGAGAAAAAGTATTACACTCACATTTTATTATTATTGATTTATCATTAGTACTATTTCGAATAAAATATGTTTTACAATAATTAATTTTATCATCACCAAAATAATCTAAAGGTGCACAAAATATATCTTTTGTATCTATTTCATTATCTGAAGAATAATAAAAACTCAATATATATAAATAATTTTTTTTTGGTTTATATTGAGAAAAAGAATCATTTATAAAAAAATTTACTTGAATTGCATTAGAAGAAATAATTTTTAATTTATTATTATCTAAATATAAGTCTATAAATGTCTGATTTAAATAATTTGAAAGAAAAGAAATAGAAGGTTCAAAAGAAATTAAGCTTAAACCAATGTTAGTTTTATTTTTTTTTTCAAATTGAATAATTTCATCTACAATTTCATTAACGACATTTTTTTCCATACAAAAAATTAAATTACCTAAAGAATCATCACAATTTGTTTTTTTAGTATAAAAAGTATCAATACTAAAAGAAACAGTACCTTCATCTCTTCCAAATCTTGTAATATTCAAACCAATTTTATTATATTGCTTTATTAATTGAATATTTTTTGAAGATTCAGAAGAACTTGATTCTATAAATTGGAAAATTTGTCCATTATACATAGATTTAGAAATTAATCCAGATAATTTTACCATTTGTAAATATAATTTTTGAATTATTTCATCATATACTTCTGAGCTATTTTTTTCTTGAGAATCTCTACTGGTATCATAATATAAATCGTAATAATTTGAATATATGTTATAAATATGATAGAATATTTGATTATCAGAATGAAAATTATATTCTGATAAAATATCTAATACCTTATCTGATAATTCAAAAGCTTTATCAATTTTTTTATCCAAAAGATTTAACAGATAATTTACAATTACTAAAATAGAATCTGTCTTTATTATATAAAGATCATTCTCACCTTCGCTTATATTAAAATAAACATCATATAATCCTTCAGATTCATTTCCTAATGAATATCGAAGTTGATTTAATGTAAAATTTCCAATTAATTCTATATCATCCAAACTTAATAAATCTTCTTCTTCAGATTCATTATCTAAAAAATCAAAATATGATAATAATCTCCCTAATATTTCAAAATCATCTTTAGAGTCATTAAATATATCAGAAAGAGTAATATCCTTATTAAAGCAATTTTTATTATCTATCTTTATAAAATCTAATGGTTTAAATTCATAATATCCAATTTTACTTTCAATTTTTAGTAAAATATATTTCCCAATTACAGTAAAATTAACAGGATTCGAATTATAATAAAATTTCTTAGAAAAGTCAATGTTTATTTTTTCACCATAATATTCTTCTTCCAAAGAATAACAAAGTTGATAAGTAAAATTTTCACTTGAAATCATATTTTCAATTAAAATAGTAAAATTACTAACCATACTTTTTATAGGACAAAAAGATTCTGTTGCATCTCCTTGACAATAATGCTCTTTAATATTACTCATAAAAGAATAAACATTGAAATAATCAGTTAATTTATTATCATTTTCTAAAGTAACATTAACTGAAATAAGATAATAACATTGATAATCAAAAAAAGTTTTATGAATTAATAAATATTCATCATTTAAACCATTCATAAACTTATCTTCTTTAGTTTTATTTTCAGTTCCATCACAAGAAATATAACTTGCATTCCATTGAATTTTTTTAATTTTTTCATTTCCAGTATAATTAAATGTATATAAAGCATCATTTGCTTTTGAAGGAGGATATTTAATAACAGAATAAATATTAAAATCATTATTAGTTTTATAATTTTTATGATAAATATGGCAAAAATCTCCTATAAAACCCGGTCTACAATAACATATAAAATCATTATTATCAATATCATTTTTACATTTATTATTATTTAAAACATTACAATAACATTTTTTATGAATCTCAACTTTTTCAAATTTATGATCTATAACATAAGTATCAGGATCTAATTTATTATCATCACATTTTCCATCATAATATTTACTATTACAAATTTCACATATTTCTATATTATCTATTTTACTAAGACCAGTTCCAATTTCACAATCTTTCATACAACTTTTTTTGCCATGAAAATTAAAATATTTTTGTCCTATTTTAGTACAATTTGTACAAATAGCTCCATTTAAAACTGTATATTGAGGACATTCCTTTTGACATTCATTTTCATAAATTATTTTACAAGACTTACATCCTTTTTTATTATTTTCAATAATTTGAACTTCTTCTCCACTACATTCACTTTTACAAGGAAGAGAATTATTTTTAGTTTCATAAAAAAATGGTTTATCAGGATAAATTTGTTGACATGATACACATTGTCCTTCATGTTCAAATATTAAACCTGTACAATTATCATAACACTTTCCTCCAAAATATTTTTTATTATATTCTTCACATTTATCACATATAAATCCTATTTTTTGAGAATCTTCTTTACAATCTTTAGTACATCCATCAACTGAAAAAAATTTATTTTTATCATTATTTAAACAATCTAAACAAATTCCACTTGAATTTACTTTATAATTTCCACAAGAATTTATACAAGTTCCATTAGAATATACTTTTCCAATTGATAAACAATCTCTACATATTTTTAATTCTTCATCAATTTCACTTCCAATATTACAATAATTTTGATCTTTTTCATAATTTATGCATATTTTATTTCCATTTGAATAATCATCACATATTTCACATATATTATCATTTTCTACATATCCTTCAGGACATTCTTTTACACATTCACTTTTATTTTTTGAAAAATCATTTAAAAAAAATTCTCCTTCTGGACAAGGATTACATTCTCTTGTTTCTGAATTAAAAATTAAATTACTTTCTGAACAATCATTTATACATTTTGAACTATTATAAATTTCATATAATCCTCTGTCTATACATTCATAACAAATATTATTTTCATCATATATATTATTAGGACATTGATTTACACAACTTGAATTTTTCTCATAATAAAATTTATTTTGACTTTTACATGATTTACATTCTTTTCCATCAAAAGTTGATCCTACTTTACATTTTGATAAACATATATTACTTTCATTAAATGGTTTATTGAATGATTCACTACAATTTTCTACACAAAAAAATGAATTTTGGTCACTAAATATATTATTTCTTTTACAAGAAATACAATATTTATTTATTGTAATTTCATCATTATCACATTCAAAAACACATTCATTTGTATTTAAATTATATTTATAAACATCATAACATTTAAATTTACAATCTTTTCCATTATTTTGAATTTCTGTTCCTAAAGGACATTTATCTACACAATATTCTTCAAATAAATAATTAGTACAATTATCTATATTCATTTTTTGATTTCCTTTTTTTGAAATTTCCATTGGTTTTTGGAAGTAACATTTTCCTTTTGAATTTTCCAATAAAGGACAAATTTTATTTAAACTTGTTTTTTTTATAAAAAATAATGAATATTGTATTTCCTGTTTATTTGATAATTTGAACACATTTTGAGATTCAATTTTATAGTTAAATAATAATATATTATTTTGTATATCATATACTCCTAAATAATTTGAATCATTTTTTTTAAGTAAGTAATAAATTAATGTGGAATTTTCAAAGAAATTTACTTTTATAAATTTACTTCCTAAAAATATTTTATTTGTTGTTAATATATCATCCATAGTAAAGCCTATTGTCATATTTCCTTTATAAAATAAAAAACTTGATGTATTTTCTGTATATGTAAATATATAGAAAATTTTATTAAAAAAAGAAAATTTTGTAATATTAAAAAAATAAAAGTATTCAGGAAGAACTATTTGATTAATTATTTGTATTCCATTAACTTCAATTTCTAAATTAACTATATAATATTTGAATTTTTCTTTTACTAAAACATAAAATTTTTCATCTATTTTTATCATAAAGTTAATAGAAGTATAGCTTAAAGTATATATATTTTTCTGAATTTCATTCTTATCATCAATTTTTAAATTGGTAATCGCATTATCTCCAGGATTCAAAACAATTAAATTTTTTCCATTTTGAAAACAATAATTATCAATATAGTCAATATTTGAAACTTCAATATAAGAGATTATATCTTTGCTTTTTTCATTGTTTCTAATATAATAAATATTTTTTGATTTACCACAAAAAAAAGTAAAATTATCAATTGTTATGAGTTGATTTAAAGAAGAAAAATATTCAACAATATAACTTTGATTTGTTTGTTTTATGAATAAATAATTTTTATCATCCTTAGAATAAGAATAAGAAGATATAACATTATTTTCATCTATTATTATTCCTGTTAAATTCTGATTTTCTTCAAAATTTGATATTGTTTTTTCTTTAGTTTCCCATATTTCATTTTCAATAAATATTTGACATGGAATTTCAATTAATAAAGATATATATACAAATAATTGGAAAATAAAATTCAAAGTGTTCATTTTTGTTTAAAGAATTATTTATAAAATTAATCAATAATTATTCTTTTAATAAAAGATTAAAATAATTCAATCAAATTTATTCAAATAAAATATAATTTATAAATTATTTTTTTCAATTTTTATAGAATATTAATTAATTTCTTTTAAAAAAAAAGTATTATTAACATCAATAATCTTAAATATTTCATTATGAAAACTTTTCTATTATAAATAATTCTAAAAATATATTTTTAAACATTATTAATCAGTTTAATTAATTCTTTTTAAATTAATTTTAGAATAATAAATATTTTATGTCATTACCTCCTTTATCAATTTATTCACTAACTCAAGCTTTAAACTTATCAAATCTTACTTCAAATGAACAAATAAAAGAAAACTCAAATATAATAAATCAATATAAAAGAATGCCTAAATATAGTGAATATCTTCTTAAAATTGTTATAGATTCTTCAAATCAAATACAAGATGATATTAAATTAAATGCTTCTATTCAATTAAAAAATATTATAAGACAATATTGGAAATTTAATGAAGGAAAAGATAATTCTTCTTTAATTTTTAATGAAGAAAAACCTATTATAATTATATGTAATGAAGATAAAAATTTTATTAGAAATAATATTTTTAATGCTCTACTGCATTCTATAAATATGAATAATTTAAAAATTATGAAACAATTAAATCAATGTATTAAACATATTCTAAATTTTGATTTTGAAACAATTAATAATTTTAAAGAAATATTATCTAAAAAAATTTCAGAATTATTACAAATTAATAACCCAAAAGATGTTTATTGTGGAATAATTATTTTATATCAATTGAGTAAAATATACGAATTTGAAAATTATGAAAGAAAAAAAATTTATATTGACTTTTTTCTTTCTAATTCAATAAATTCTAATTTATTAAATATATTTTCTCAATGTTCTGATATAAATAATGAAACACAAGCAATGTTCGCTCATAAAATAATTAAAATTTATTTTAAAAATTTGACTCATGGTTCTAATTTGAATTTGATTTATTTTGAAAATTCATTAGAAAATTTTGACAAATTTATCTCTTTATGTATTTATATTATTCAAACTTTAATTAATAATAATAATATTATTGTATGGAAATCAAAGTTAATTTCATATAAATTTATTGAATCAATTTTAAAAAAATTTTTTAAAAACGTTCAAAATAAAAAAATAAATAATGAAATTGAAAATTATATTTACAAAGACTTAAGTGAAAAAATTTATAAAACTATAAAAACTATTTATATTAATATAAAAGAAACTCCTAAATATGTAAACACCCAATGTAAGTGTCTTTTATATAAAATATTTACTTTTTTTATTTATAAAAGACATGAAACTATTTGTCAAGATATCCTTTTATTATTTATCAATAATAAAGAAATGTTAATGCAATGTGTTTATGACTCAATGATAACTGAAGAAGATATTAATTTATTTTTTACTGATGCTAAATCTTATATAAATAATGCAATAGAAATAGATAATAATTATGGAACAATTAGAAATTCAACTTATCATTTACTCTATGCTATAATGCAATATAAAGACAATAATAAAAGTAAATGCTTATTTTTTAGTGTTTATAAAAATTTAATCGAAATTTTAAGTAACAATGAAAATGATTTTAATAAAGAAAATGAAAATTTATCTAAGTTAATTAAACAAAATAAAGATTGTCTTTGGAAAATTTCAAATATTAAATATTCTTTAATAAAAGAAAGTATCCTATTTATACTTCAAAATGTAAATTCTTTATTAATTAAATTTTCAAACAAAATAAATTTAACTATAGAAACTTTTTTAGAAAAATATGTAGTTTCTTCATTTATAAGTAATTGTCCTTTTTTAGTTGAAAGAGCTTGTACATTTATTGAATTCTTAAGAGATTATAATATTCAAAATGAAAATTTAGTGATTACAATTACTAAAAATATATGTAATTTATTAGAAAAAAATGATTATCTTCCAATTAAGATTATGAGTGGATTAGCAGCTCCAACTTTATTAAGATATAATAAAGTTCAAGTTTTACTTAAAGGAAATGTTAAAATTTTATTGTCTTTATATATTAAAATTATGAATGAAATAGAAACTGAAGAAATTATAGAATGTTTTGGAGAAATTGTAAAATATTTTAAAAAAGAAGTAAGGGAATATATTATTCAATTATGTGATTATTTGATAAATTATTTTGTAAAAATAAATAAAGAAAGTCAGAATGAAAATGAAGATGATGATAAAGGCTTTAATGTGATTACAATATCAAATCAAATTATTCAAACAATGGGAGAAATAATAAGAATATTTATAAATGATGAAGAAATTTATTCTAAAATTATTAATCATATTAATATAATATTATCATATTGTATTAATAGTGATTATTATAGTATAGGAAGATTAGAGGATGGATTAGATTTATTAAATGATATTTTTGTTTCTTCTTCAAATTCTCAAAAAAATATTTTTATTATACACAAAAGTTTATGGATGTTTTATATTAATATGTTAAATACTGTTATAGGAAGTCCACAAGAAAGAAAAGAATTTAAAGCACAATTTTCATTTGATAAAAATTATGAAGGTTATGGAGTTGATTATATTAATGATATTTGTAAAATAATGTCCTATTATGTATATAAAGATGGTAATACTTTCATAAATGAAAAAGATAATAATAATTTAAGTTATTATGAATATACTATTGAATTTATTTTAATTGCTTTTGATTTATGTGAAAAAAAAAAATGTTTAACTGATATTTATTCTATTGTTAAATTTAGTATTTTAGTTTTGGAATTATTTAGAGGAAAAGTAGATTTATTATATAAAAGTTATATTGATGATTTAAATAAGAAATTTTCTTCAAATGAAAAAACAGTATTATTTGCAAATTCAAAATATAAAAATATAATAACAGAATGTATATCTTCATTAATTATTTATAATTCAAAATATATAGCATCATTTAATAATATAATGAATTTTTGGTTAAATAATATTGAAAAATCAACAACAAAAAAACAAAATAAAATTAATCTTATCTCTCTATGTTCCTTTTTATTAAACATAAATGAAGAAAATATAAATGATGAAATAATAAAACAGGTAATTTCATTGATTTATTCTTTATTATCTAAATTTAATGCACCTTCTACAAGTAATACTTCAGAAACAAAAAAAAAACAAATAATAAACACGAATAATAATTTAGAAGATGAAAGAGAAGAAGATTTAAATGATAAAGTAGATGAATTAATAGATTTTTATAATGAAATTCATAATAATAATGATAATGAATTATTAGAAGATGAAGATTATTTAGATGATGATGAAGAAAATATATCTAATGATAATGAAGAAGAAAATGAATTTCCAACTGAAATATCTAAACAAAGTGAAATTAATTGTGCAAAAAAAACTTTTGAATTATTAAATAATCAAAGCATTGAAAAACTGAAAATTATATGTGGTGAAGAACTATTACAAAAACTTAATAATATAATTGTAAATAGTTCTCAGAATACAATATAAATTTCATTTAAATCTATTATATTTTCTTTTTATTTAATTTTATTATATTAATAAATAAATCTAAATTTTAAAAAAAAAAAATAATAAAAAATAAAAAAATCAATAAAATATTTAATTATTATTCATAGTGAAAAAAAATTTAAAAAAAAAAGAAATAAACCAAACTAAAAAAACACAAAAAAAAAAAAAAAAAAATATGTCTGATAACCAAAACATAGAAAAATCCTATAAATCAATTCCAAAAATTAGAGTAATAGTACGTAAAAGACCATTATCTCAAAAAGAGAATTTAAAAAATGATTCAGATATAATCGAAATAAGAAACAAAAATAAAGTAATAGTAAAAGAATTAAAACAAAAAGTAGATTTAACAAAATATATAGAAGAACATCCATTTATATTTGATAATGCATTTGATCAAAATTCAACAAATGAAGAAATATATATTTCAACAATAAGACCAATGATAGAAGCAGCATTTAATAAAACAAAAGTAACTTGTTTTGCTTATGGACAAACTGGAAGTGGAAAAACTTTTACAATGATGGGTTCTTCTAATAAAATTCCAGGAATGTATTTATTAGCTTCATATGATATTTTTTCACTTTTACAAAAAAATTTATATAATGGATTTACAATTTGGATTTCTTTCTATGAAATTTATTGTGGAAAATTATATGATTTATTAAATGAAAGAAATATATTAACAGCAAGAGAAGATGGAAAACAAAATATAATTATAGTAGGATTAACTGAAAAACAAGTTTTAAATTTGAATAATTTAATGTCTTTAATAGAATATGGTTTAAAAGTAAGAACAGTTGGAATTACAGGAGCTAATTCAGATTCAAGTAGATCACATGGAATAATACAAATAAATATAAAAGATAATAATAATAATATACATGGTAAAATATCTTTTATAGATTTAGCTGGAAGTGAAAGAGCTGCAGATACAATAAATACTAATAAACAAACTAAATTTGATGGGGCTGAAATTAATAAAAGTTTATTAGCTTTAAAAGAATGTATTAGAGCTTTAGATCAAGAAAAAAAACATACTCCTTTTAGAGGAAGTAAATTAACTTTAGTTTTAAGAGATTCTTTTATTGGAAATTGTAAAACTTTAATGATTGCTAATATTAGTCCTGCTTTAAGTTGTAGTGAACATACTTTAAATACTTTAAGATATGCTGATAGAGTTAAAGAACTTAGAGGAAAAAATGATATTAGAATTGGAGAAGGAAATGTTAATTTAAATTATAATATTAATAATAATTTAAATATTGGAAATTGTAATTATGATGATTTAGCTAATTTAATGTTTATGCCCAGACAACATGGTAATAGTGTTAAATATAATGTTGATGGAAATTTCATTAAAATTTCAGCAAAGAAAACTTTGAGGAAAGGAAAAAAAATACAGGATAAAAAAAGTGTTCAAAAAAATAATAATGGACAATATTCTTTTTTTGATAATAATTGTTTTGGAAGTTGTAATAAAGGATTGAATTGTAATTTGTTTAGTAATTTACCTGCTATTGGAATGAGTAATAATAATTATAATAATGGTAATATCGGAAATAATAATGCTTTGAATGAGTTAAATTTGAATTTTGGAAATAATTTAAATAATAATAATAATAATATTCAAAATCAACAAGGATTTAATTTTAATTTACTTAATGATAATATGAATAATTTTAATAATAATTCACTTAATAATCTAATGAATAATAATAATAATTCAGTTAATGATAATATGAATAATTTAAATAAAAATAATTCAATGAATAATCTCATTAATATTAATAATAATAATAATTCAGTTAATAATAATAATAATAATTCAGTTAATAATAATAACAATAATTCAATTAATAATAATATGAATAATTTAAATAAAAATAATAATCTCATTAATATTAATAACAACAATTCAGTTAATAATAATATTAATAATTTGAATAATAACAATAATTCAATTAATAATAATATGAATAATTTAAATAACATGACAATAATGAATCAAAATATTAATACTTTATATAATAATAATAATAGTTTAGTAAATAATAGTCTCAATAATCATAATACAGAAAATTATAATTTACAATTTGGAAATAATAGTTTATTAAGTCCTAATAATCCATTTACAAATCCATCAAGTGCAAAATTAGGAATAAATAATATAAATATATTTCCTCAAAATAACAATGATTCTCAATATCAAATTAATCAAAATCAAACATTAGATTTTTCAAATAATAATAATTCAATAAATAATGAACAAAATAAAACTCAAACTCAAATTCAAACAAATGAAAAAACAAAGAATCAAAATTCAATACCAAATGAAATATTATCTAATCAAAATAATTTACAAGAAAACAAAGAAAATATTCAATTAAATAATAATAATAATATTGTAATTCAAAAACAAAATTCAAATATGTTTAATCTTCTTCAGAAAAATTTATCAACAGAAAATAATAGTATAAAATCTTATTCAAATAAAAACCAAAATCAAGGAATTGATGCTTTTTCCTTTTTAAATGATTATACAAGTTTTAATAATCAAAAAAAGCAAAATTCAAATGAAAATGAGATTTCAGATTTAAGAGATAAATATGAAGCTTTAGTAAATTCAATTTTAACAGAAGAAAAAAATTATATTGAAAGTCATAAATTACATATTGATGAAATGGTTTTTGATATGAAAAATGAAATGAATTTAATAAATACATTAGAAACTAAAAGTAATATTGAAGATTATATTAATAATTTATTAAATATTTTTAATTCTCAAGAAGAAAAAATTAAAAATATGAAAAATAGATTATTAGATTTTAAACAAATGTTAAATGAAGAAAGTGAATTAGGAGCAAAAATTAATTTATTAACTAAAGAAGATAATAAAGTTTTTTCAGAAGTCAATTCATTTGAAAATATTAATAATATTATTAATATTAATAATAATAATTGTAATGAAGAAGACAATTATAATAATGAAGGCTCAGAAATAAATGCAGGAAATTAATTTATTGTATATAATTTTTTTTGTTTATTTAATATTATTTTTTTAATTTTATATAAAAAACAATTATTAAAAAATAAAAGGAATAATTGCTTTTTTATTTTTTAAATTAAATTTTTTAACATACATTTGTTTTTTATCAACTGCCCAAGCTGACATAACAAAAGCTCCCATAAAAGTAAAAAACATAATAGATTTTAATTTAGTAAAAAAACTTATACAAATCCAACTTCCAATTTCCCAAAAATAATTTGCACAACATACATATTTAAATAAATTTCCTTCAGGAACTTTTATTTCTCCTGGATAACTTATTCTAATATTTCTTAAATAAACATGACATATAAAATTATTTATTTCACAAAATAAAAATAAGATGAACCAACCTAAATGAGTTTTATTATTCCATTCTTTAAAATCACTTTTAAAAAGATAATATTCACAAAATATTCCATAATAAATTATATAATAAATACATTCTACAACTAACATTCTTAATTCCATTGTTTTTGTATGAATATGAATTTTTAAACTTTCAAATACTCTTTTTAAATAATGAAAATTTGACATAAAAAAAGAAATATATTGTACAATTGAATAATTTTTTATTCCATAAATTGTAGTATATATTAAAAAAGTTATAATAGGACCTGAATATTCTATAACATTTGCTGTAATAATATCAATTTGTTTTCCTGTAATAAATAAATATATTTTATCTGTATCTTTTATTTTTGGATATTCTGTAAATATGCATAATGAATTATTACTCAAAGATATATTTTGTTTTATATTTTTCTTTTTATCTATATAAAAATATAATCCTATTTCTGTTATTGGAATTGTCCCTTTTAATTTTGAAAATATAGCTTTTTTCAAATCAAATACTATATCACTTTCATTTATTTCTATATCGAATTTTTCATTTTCTTTTTCATAAATAATTTTAAATATTTTTGACATTATTATTCTATTTTTTAAATATTAAATTAAAAAAAATAATTTTTAAAAATGAATTAAAATATTTATTTTTTTTTTGTTTAAATAAATTCTTTAATTTAACCAAAATAGACTTAATATTATTTAAAAACTATTAATTATAAAATTATTGTAATTTTTTATTCTATCATATATAAGAATATATTTAAACTCTTACTTTTTTATTTTCCTTTTTTAGGCAAAAATTTTCTATAAAAAAATTTATTTAAATGGAAGAGAATTTATATAATGTTTTTATATTTTTTTTCTTTTCTTAAATAATGGTAGATTTAAAAATAGATATTAATAAATTTAAAAAGATAAAAAATTTATAATTTCAAACTATTAACATTCATAATTTGAATTAAATAAAAATACTTATTTAACTAATACAGTCATTAAGATTTCATTAAAAATTAAAAATAATATTCCTTTTATTATATAATTTATAAAAAAACTTCAAAAAAATATTTTAAAAAAGATAAGAAAATTAATTACTAAAATCCATATCAGAAATAATTAAATAACATTATCATTAGCATCAAAATCCAAATATAAATGTTTCCTAGCATTACTAGTACTACTTTTTCTAAATTTAATTTTAGTTTTCCTAGCTAAAGTATCAATTTCTTTCATAGCTTCATTATATTTTTCTTCATAATCTTCACCATATTTTTTAATTTTAGCACCTAAAGTATTTAAATTTTTTCTATTAAAAGCATATCTAGATTTAATAACTTTTTTAACAACAGGTTTTCTAATTTTTTGTTCAGTTAAACCATTTTTAATCATTTCATGAAAAGCTTTACTCATATGTTCTTTTCTTTTTTGTTCTTCTTCAAAAGCATTAAATTTATTTTGTCCTAAATTAGCTTTTGAAATAGCTAATTTAACTTGACGTAATTTTTGGCTTAAAACATTAGAAAATTCTTCTAATTGTTCTTCATCCATTTCAGAAACAAATTGAGGTTTATATGTATCACTATAAATTGATTTTTGTTGCATTAACATTTCAGTTTGTCTAATTAAACCTTCTTTTTGTTTTACTATATTAATCATTTCATTTAATTCATCTTGTTCTTTTTGTTTTACTTTTTCAACATCAATTTCTAAATCCCATTTATTACTTTGATTTGCTTTTAATTTAACTCCTTTTACTTGTTGCCACAATTTTTCTTTTGCATTAAATTCAGTTATTTTTTTTGAATATTCACCAACTAAATAATTATAAATTTAAAAATTAAATATATATATTATATATATTAAACTTACTTTGTTGATTTTCAATATCTTCCATATTTTCCTTATTTAAAGTATCTAATTGACTTCTCATTATAATATGATCTTCATAAACTTGTTCACTTTTACTTTTAAAAGGATCATTAACTCTATATTTAATTCCAATTGGAATTGGTTTATATTTAATAGAAATTTGTCTTAATTCATCTTTAAAAACTCCAGTTTTAGCATCAAAAATTTTAATTTTTAAATCATTACTTGTAGTAATAATTATTTTAGGTTCAATTTCAACATGATGAATATGTTTAATTGATTCTTTATGAGCTTCAACTTTCCATTTTAAATTTACAGAAATATCTTTAAATTTTTGAATAACTTCTAAAGTAATTAAAGGATCATTTTCTCCTTTTTTTTTATTTTCCCCAAATTCAATCATTTCACATAATTGAGAAATATCATAACATTCTAAACATCCAACTTGATCTCCAACAAACATACATTTATTTTCATAATCATATTCAACACAAGTAATAGGTATATTATATTTATTTTCATTATCTAAAGGATCAGGTTCTTTATCTTTATCTTTTTCTTTTTCTTTTTCATCAATATTAACAAAAGATAATATTTCATGAAATTTTAATTGTGAAGGTGGAGTAACAATAAATCTACATTTTCCTGAAGCATGACCACAAAAAATTATATCTGCATTTTCAATGGGAGAAAGACATGTAACTTCATCATTACCAAATTTTCTATTTGGATCATCAGAATGAACATCAGAATCATATCTAAAATGTTCTATATCATAAAATCTAATAATTCCAGTTGATAATCCTATTGCTAATCTAGAAAATTTATCACAAATTGCAATTGCTTTTATTTGTCCATTTTGTATATATAATTCTTTTTTAACTTCACTTTCTGTTAATTCTGTATCATCATGTATTTTTATTATATTATCTATTGAACAACTTACTACTATATTTAAATGAAGAGAATGTGCTAACATATTTATTTCTACATTATGTGGCTCTAATTCTTTTAATAATTTACCATTTTTCATATTAAAATTCTTTATATGTCCTGTATTATCTCCTAAAAATGCTCTTTTTATATTTTTATCTATTGTTAATGCTGTTATTTCATTATTCATTGGATCTTCATAAACTGTATTTAATTTCCCTGTGAAAATATTCCAAAATTTTATTTTTCTTAAACAAAATGATATTATTCTTTTTGTTATTTTTTCATAAAAACATGCTAATATTATTTGATCATCTGCTAAATCTGGATTTTGACTTTTATCTGTTTCAAATATTATTGCTTTTGAACCATATATTAGAAATTTTTTTATTTTTGATAAATATATCATTTTTAAATTAGATGATAATTTCTTTTTTTTTAAATTATCATTAGGTCCTTTTTTCATTTCCATAGTTTCATTTAAATTAATAGTTTGAAAACAAAGGAAATTTTGACTATCCCAAATTTTAATATTACCTAAAATATCTAATGATAAAATTTCAGAATCTTTTTCATTAGCAACAATAGAATTTAAACTCCAATTATGACCACTTAATTTATAAATAGCAGTATTATCAATATAAGGATCATAAATAAAAATATCATGATTAAATCCTGCAGTAATTAATAAATTTTTAGTAGTATCATAACTCATAGAATAAACTCCAGTTTCTTGATCAAAATAATATTTTCTAAAATCTTTTAAAAGAGGGTCCCATAAAATTATATTTCCATTATAATAAGAAGCAGCTAATAATTGTAATTTACCTAATAATAAAATACAACTTACAGAATTTCTTCTTTTATATTCTGTATTTATCATATTATCTTTTCCTGGTATTTTAATACTTGGGCCTGATTTTTTTTTATTAAAAAATTTTTTTTCTAATTCAACATCTTCTCTTTCATAACCATTCATTTTATGTAATTCTTCTTCTTTTTTATTATGTGCTTTATCAAAATCTAAATCTTCTCTTTCTAAATTTTTTGGTTTAGATAAATCCCATTTTAATATTTTTCCATCTCCTTGTCCTGTAAATAAATATTTTTGAACTGAATCCCAAGATAAAGAATTTTGAGGAGAATCAGCACTTAAAATAGAACATTTAAAATAATTTTTTTCTATTCTAAAATCTCTATTTCCATTTACATTTTTAAATTCTCCATTTAAATATTGCCAAGCACAAATTTTATTATTTGTTGTTGAAATTAATAATACATCAAATTCATTTATAAAACATGTTGAAACTACTGTTAATTTTTTATTTATTTGAGTAAATGTTTGTTCATGTTTTATTTTTTCTAATTCTCTTCTTAATTTTGGAGGAGTTAATTCTTCTTTTTTTTCTCTTTTTTTTGTATTTTCTATTGAAGGAAAAAATGAAGGAACTGTTTTTCCAAATTGATTTTTATTATTAAAATTATTATTTGATATATTTGATGATATTGTACTATTAAAAAAATTTTCTGTTGTTGTTGTTGCAAAATTCTTATTTTTTTCTTTATATCTTTCTTTAGGAATTTTAGAATAATTTCTCCATGGCATTTCATAATTTCTTTGAAATGTTGAAAGTGTTTTTGCTGGCTCAAAAAATTTTTTTCTTTCTTCTTTTTGTTTTTCTAATTTTAATTCTCTTTCTTTTAATTCTTTTTGTAATAATTCTTCACTTCTCATATCTAATTCTTTTATTTCTAATTCATCAATTTCTTTTTGTATTTCTTTTAAATCAATATTACTTTTTAATTTAGTAAATTTTTTACATTCAAAAAAATTTATTATACTTTTTCCTTCTTGAACAATTCCTAATAAATTATATTTTTCAATATAAAAAGCATGACTAATATTATCTTTATTTTCATTTAAATCTATTTTAATTTTAGTAGGATAATAAAATCTTAATCTATAAGCAGGATTATTTGTATTACTTTGTTTATTTTGTCCATTACTATTATGAATAATATAATTTGTAAATTCTGCCCATTCCATATCTCCATTATCATTTAAATCTACTTCTGAAAATAATCTTCCTAATAATTTTATTAACATTGTTTCTCTATTTGGTAATTCTTGATGCCATGATAATAAATGATTCTTTAATATTGATATAAATTCTATTTTATTTAATGAACCTAATCTTTCTTTAAAATGTTTTTTTATTATTTTTATTGTTATTGGATCAAAATTTAATGTTAAATCATTAAATAATTGCTCTTCATATTCTAATTCTTTTGAATATTTTGTACGAGGAGAATATAATAATTCAAAGTTTTTTACATCTTTTCCATATTCATCATTTTCATTGTCATCGTTACTAAACATATATTTATTTATTTTAATTTTTATATATTTTTTATTTATTTTTTTTTTTAATTTTTTCATTGTATTATTTTTTTAATATTATGCATATAATTTATTATTATTTTTTAAATTAAATTTTTTTTAATAAATTAAAAATTTGAATTTAAATTAATGTCCAAAATAACTTTAATAAAATTTTTTAAAATTTCTCTTCAATTTAATAAACTAAAAATAAATAATAATATAATTAAAAAATTTACTAATGTCAGTTCGTTTAAATAAAAAAAAAGCTAAATCAATAAAGAAAGAAGAAAATAATTTATCATCAAATGAATTTTTCAAAAGTAAAAAAATAAAAGAAGATTTAAATAAAGAATATATTCAACATTGTATAAGATTAAGTCATGAAAAAAAATATATTCAATCAGGAGAAAAAGAGAAAAATAAAATGTTAAAAAGATGTGAAATTTGTAAAGATTTTAAAAATAAAAATTTAATTTTATTTTGTATATATTGTCAAGATGCTTATCATTCTTATTGTTTAAATCCTAAAATTACAAAAATTCCAAAAAATAAAGAAAGTATTATTTGTCCAAGATGTTCAGAACAAGAAAAAATGCAAACTCCAAATTATAAACAATTAAAAATAAATGATTTATTTTCAAAAAGAAATAATTCTCCTTCTATAAAAAATAAAAATGAAGAGAATTTAAAAAAATGTTTTAAATGTAATATAATAATTGAAAATAAAAATAATCATATTATTTGTCAATGTGAAAAATGTAAAAATTATTTTCATCAAAATTGTTTTAATAATGAAAAAACAAATAATAAAATATTATGTTCTTCATGTGAAAATTTAATAAATAAATCATTTCAATCAACTAGAATAAATGATTTTTTCAAATCAAAAAAATTTTTAGGACAAAAAAGAGATTCAGAAAAGAAATCAGAAACAAAATTAAATTCATCAATAAAAGAAGAAATTGAAATATATACAACAATAACAAAAGAAATTGTTACAAAAAAAAGAAAAAAAGAATCAAAATTAAAAGAAGGAAAAATAAGATTACCAAGACAATTAAATACATTAGAAAAAGAAAAAATGAAAAAAAGTATATTTCGAGCATTAGAAGCAAAAAATATAAAATTTAATGATGATTTAATATATTTAGATGAAGATTGTCCTGAATCAATGAATAATTCTCTTTTAGAACAAAATATAAAAGAAATATCAGAATATAATAAAGAAATATATTATAAATTTAAAGAAAGAAGTAGAAAAGGAGAATATGCTCCAATTAAAATAATAGATGATCCAATTCAAAGATTTATAGTAAAAGCAATTAAAGATATTTCTATGAATACTATTATATGTGAATATAGTGGAGAAGTAACTCTTCTTAGAAAAAAAATATTTGATAAAAATGATTCTATTATGGAATTAATTAGAACTCCAAGTTCAGATACTAGTTTAGTTATTTGTCCTGAAAAATATGGTAATTTAGCAAGATTTATTTCTGGAGTTAATAATTTTAATGATAATTTAAAAAAAAAACAAAATGTTAATAGTATTAGAATTAGTATTGATGGATCTGTTCATATTTTATTAATTGCTAAAAGAAATATTAAAAAAGGTGAAATTTTATATTATGATTATAATGCTGGAGGATATAATTCATATCCTACTCAAGATTTTGTTTAATTTTTTTTCTTTAAGTTCATTTAATTATTATAATAAACTTATAATTATTATATAAAAATTAAAAAATTTTTTATTTTGATTTCTATTATTATTATTTATATTATTAAAAATAAATTATCGTTATTAAATAAAAAAAATGGAAGAGTATAAAGGGATTTATTATGGAGATTCAAGTGAACAAAAATTTTATGAAGGTGGTGCTCATTTTAAATATATTGAATTATTTAAAATTTTAGAGTATTTAGAAAAAAAACAGAAAATAGCATTTTCTCATACTAAAAGTCCAGATCAAGTAATTATATAATTTAATATTATTTATAGAATAAAAGAATTATACAAACAAGAAATCTAAATTCAAATTTCAATCAAAGCAAAACTGGTATTACTTCCTCATTTAATAATAATATTTTTTCAAAAGAAAATGACTTAAATTTCATTAAAATAAGGAATAATAATACAAATATAAATAAAAATACTAGAAATTCAAGTCAAGTTAGAAATTTTAATAATAATCTGTGTAATAAAAAATTAATATCTGTCACAAGAAATAAAAATATAAATTCAAGAAGTAATACTCAACGCTCAGGAATGATAAATAATATGATAGACAAAAAAAGAAATAATGAAAAATTAAATAATTTAATGAATAAAACTATATCATTAAAATCAAATCAAAATATATTTAACAATCAACAAGAAATAGAACAAAGTACATTAAGTAATACTTGTTTTAAAAGTGAAATTGATTTATCAACAGAAAATCTTAATAAAGATAATTTATCAAAAACTCAAAGAGCAATGGAATATAGTATTAAAGTGAAAAAATTTAATTGTAATATAAAAAATAATAAAAGTTTATCAAAAAGTAAAAAAAAAGAATTAAATATTCATAGAAGAAATATTAGTTATTTAACCAATAATAATATGGACGAAAAATTAATTAATGAAAAAAAGAGAATTAGTAAATTTAATGAAAAAAAGATAAATACATTAAATATTATTAAATCAAGAAATATAAAAAAAGATTATATGTCTTTTAAAAGTAATAGTATTGGTAAAAAAATGAAAGAAATGTCTACATTATCATCAAATAATAAATTAAATTTTATATTAAATTCAACTAAAAATAAAAATAAAAAACAAGAATATTTTGAAAAAATAATAGATTTAAAACATAATAATTTATCAAGTAGAATGACAGATAAAAATTCTATAACTTATTTATTATGTAATAAATCTTTTTCTAATAATAGAAATATTATAATTCAAAATAACACTATAAAAAATAAAAGAAAAATCAAATTTTAAATAATATTGATAAATAAAACAATTTTCCCTAAAAAAACTATTAATATAAATATTATATTAAATAATTTATTTTTTATTATAAAATATAAAATAATTGAAAAAATCAAATATTTTAAATAAAAAATCCATTAAAAAAAGAAAGAGTAAAAATATTCTAAAAAAAAAATTAAAAAGAAAAATTAAAAAATTCTAAGAAGGATTATTTTTCTTATGTTTAGTATATTCTTCATATTGAACATTAGGTTGAACATAAGTAATATTTTTTCTTTTAAAAGTAACATCATAAGGAGAAAAAGTCATAGGAGAATAACCAGTAGTTGAAACAGAACAACGAACATCACAAGCCCAACATGTACTTTCAGTATGAAATTTATTTGGACTATAAGATTTATCTTTTTTATTTTTTAATTTATTTGGATATTTAAGTCTATTTTTTCCTCCATTTCTTATTTGTTTATTATCTGTACTTTTTGGTCTTTTTCCTTTATTTTTACTATCATATCCTGGATCATCACTTTCTATTTCATAATTTGGATTTAAAGAATTTGGTTTGTTTTTTTCATCTAATAAATTTGAATTTGGTAATTTATGTTTTTTAGATTTTAAATCCATATCATTATCATCATTAATTGGATTATTTAATATATTATTTGGATCATTTTTATTTAATAAATTATTTGGATCATTTTTATTTAATAAATTATTTGGATCTTTTAATTGGTCATTTGGACTTTGATTTAAATTATCTTTATTTATATTTGGTTTATTATTTAAATTAGGATTTGGAATTAAATTATTATTAATAGGACTTAATCTATTATTTGGATATTGATTTTCATCAGTTGGAAATTGATTTCCTTCAATATTATCTATAATTGGAAATTGATTTTCATCATTTAAATTATCTAAATTATTATTAGGTAAATTTTTTTTATTTTTCATTAAAGGATCTTTATTAAATAAATCAGAATCTTTATTTTTAGGAAGATTATTTTTATTTTTTTTTAATCTATCTAATACATTTTTCATTTTTAATCTATCTCTTAATTTTTTTAATTCATCTCCTCCTTCTTTATCAGGTTGAGAATCAATAACTTCTTGAGGAGATTGATATAAATGATATTTATCTTCTTTTCCTTTACTTAAAGGTTTTTTTGGTTCTTTTATATTTGGATTATTATCATTTAAATTATCTGAAGGATTAATATTATTTTGATAAGGATTTAATTGGTTGGGCTTTAAATAATTTTTATTAGGATAATTTGGATCATTCATATTTATAATATCTTTTAATGGAATATTTGTATTTGGTTCTTCATTTAATTCATTATTATTTGGAGATAATTTATCTTTATTTAAATAAGGAGATTCATAAGGAGATGATTGATATATATTATTTGGATCTTTTTCAGGATAAGAAAGTTTATTTAATGGTTTTTCTTCATTTGGAGAAAAAGAACTACTTGTATTATAATATGGAGAATTATTTGTTAAAAGTGGATTTGTATTATCTAATTGATTTGGTAAATTTGATAATGTTGGATTTTTATTTAAATTATTTGGATCTGTTAAAGAATTTTGAGTATTAAAAGGTGAGTTTTGATTTGGAGAATAATTTGGATTTAATTGATCATTATATTGGGGATTTTGACCTTGAGGATAATTTGAATTTAATGGGTTTTTATTATTTAAATATTCAGGATTATTGTCATTTAAATTTTGAGGAATGTTTGGATTTAATTGATTATTATATGGAGGTAATTGTGTATATTTATTTTTTGGATCAATTTTATTATCATTTGGTATATTTTTTCCTGTGTTATTAGGGTCTAATTGATTTGGTAAATTATTGTTATTAAGATTATTTGGATTTAATTGGTTAAATGGTTGATTTTTATTATTAACATTATATGGATCTGATTGATTACTATCATAAGGAGGATTTCTAATCATTTTATTTGGATCTAATTGATTATTATTATATGGTAAATACTTATTGTTAATATTATTTGGATCTAATTGATTATTAGTATAAGGTAAATTTTTATTATTTAAATTATTAGGATTTAATTGATTATTATCATAAGGTGAATTTCTATTTAAATTATTTGGGTATATTTGATTATAAGGTAATCCTTTATTAAGATTATTTGGGTCGGATAATTTATTACTAGGTGAATTTCTATTTAATTTATTTAGATCTAATAAATCAGATGGTAAACCTTTATTAATTTTATTTGGTCCGGATAAATTATTATAAGGTGAATTTCTATTTAAATTATTTGGGTCTAATTGATTATAAGGCAAATCTTTATTAAGATTATTTGGATCAGATAAATTATTACTATAAGTTGAATCCTTATTTAAATTATTTGGATCTAATTGATTATAAGGTAAATCTTTATTAAGATTATTTGAAATTATTTGATTATTTCCATAAGGCAGATTTTGACCTTGTAAATTATTAGGATTTAATTGATTATTATTTAAATATTGACCTTGAGGATAATTTGGATTTAATTGATTATTATTATAAGGGGAATTATATCCTTGAGGATAATTAGGATTTAAAAGGTTATCATTTGGATATTTATTTTGAGATAAATTAGGATTAAATTGACTATTATTTGGATAAGTACTATTTAATTTATTATCATTTGGATTTAAACTTTGTGATAAATTAGGATTATATAGACTATTATAAGGAGAATTTGGATAACCTGAATTTAACATATTATTATCACTAGGATATTTATTTTGTGCTGGCTTAGGTCCAAGTATATTATTTGGATAATTTTGACCTAATAAATTATTATTAAGATATCCAGAATTAGGTTGATTATTATTATTAAAATAATTAGAATCTTTCCCTAAATTAGGACTTTGATTTCTATTTGAATAATCAAATAAATTATTATTACCAAAACCTTTAGTATCGAAATTAGTACTTAAACCACTATTAAATAATTTATTACCAGTAATTCCAGAATTTTTTGCAATAGAATTTTGAATTTCAGGATTACTTAACATATTTTTATAAGTATGTAAAATAATATCAAAACTTTCAGGTTTATTATAATAATATTCAACTCCTCCTTGTAATTTACCTGTAGGATGACTACATAAATCAGATAAAGGTTTTAATACATTATCAAAAGTATGATTTAACATTGTAACATATCTAATATTAGGATCATTTTTAATTGGATTTATATAAGGATTATTTACTTTAAGTAAATTTGTATTATTATTATTTTTTCCTAATTCTTTTTCTAATTGTTGAATATAAACATTATATGAATTTTTTTCATTATTTAATTTTTGGTAATCATCTAATAATTGTTTATGAGCAATTTTTAAATTTGTATAATTTTCACATAATTCATTCACTTCATTTGATGCTCTACAACAACATTTAATATAATAATCACAATTATAATTTAATCTATCACTATTTGAAAAAGAAGTAGATATATCTCCAGAATTAGAAAAATAATTTGAACAACAAGGATCAAAGTCATAAGTTTTACAATTTAATTTTGGAATATATTTAGAACAGTTATAATCAACATTAAATTTATTCATTATAAAAAAAAATTAAATGATAAATAAAAATAAAAAAAAAAGAATAAAATAAAAAAGCAGTAAAAAAAAAATTATCTTAATAAAAAAAAAAGTTTTTCTTTGCTCAAAATTCATAAATAAAATTAAATTAAATATATATATATATATTAAATTAATGGTTAATAGTTAGTCTAGAGAAATAATTTTAGAAACTAAAACTAATAAATTTATTTATACATAACTATTTATTTATTTATTATTCATTTTTTCAAATAACTCTTTTTACCAAAATACATAAGAGTTAAATTTTAATGTTGGTGCTTAAGATGATAATTTAAAGCACTTTTACTCGCAAATTTCATATCACAATTTTGAAAAGTACATCTATGAGGAAATATTAAAGTATGTACTTTTCTCTCATGATAAGTTTTTCCATTTCGATGTGAAAAAGTAGCTTTGCAAAAAGAACAACGATATGGTTTTTCTTTTAAATGTTTATTTTTATAATGCAAAACTAAATTTTCTTTCGATCTATATAAATTTTGACATCCTTTATAATTGCATATATAAAATTTTTCCATATTTTTTATTATCGTTTTAAATTCTATTCCTTCATTTATTGAAGATGTATTATTTTTATTTTTTATATTTTCAGCTTTTTGGTTTATATTTTTTTTATCATTTAATATATTTTCCACCTTTTTTTCTTCTGGTTTATTATTATTACTATTTATATTATTTGAATTGAATAGTGAAAAATTTTTATTATCTGAATTATTAAATGATAGATATGAATCATATATTGGAAGAATAGGATAATAATTTTGATAATTATCAAATAAAACATTTGTTTCGTATAATTTATTCATTTCTATCATTTCCTTTAATAGGTAATTTAAATTTAAAATTGGAGATTGATTCATTGATTGTGCAATTATATAATTGTTCACATTTATTATTTGGTTCAATGTAACAGACATATATTTAGTGAAAAAACAATTATTATTTTTATTATTTTAAGATATATTATTTTAATATTTATTCACGAACTATTGACAAAAAAGATTTTATTTTTATTATCAAAACATTAATTTAAATTACATAGAGTAAAATAATTTTATATTAAACAAATAAAAAACATTTTGTAATTAAAAAATGTAAATTAAATCATTTATAAATTAATTTTATAAGAAAAAAAAATAAAATGAATTATATAATTTTTTTTAAAATTCTCACAGCAGAACTAAAATTTTCTTGATAAATTTCATTTTTTGAACTAACATCAATTTCTTTAGAAAAATCTTGAATTAAAAAATGAAATAAATGTTGAGCCCATTCAACATGTTCATCATTTTTAACTAATTTAGCAAATAAAAGTTTAGTTTTAACTTGATCTGATTTTTCAAAATAATAATCCAAGATAAATAAAACAAACATTTTAACTTTATCATCACTTTCTTCAAATTTAAAATGAAGAAGAACAGGTAATCCTATTTTTTCTTTTATTAATAAATTTCCTGTTAATTTACTTAAATTATGTATTTTCTTTAATTCACTTTGATTATAATTTTCAAAAATTTTCATATAATCCCAAATACAATAATGATAAGTATATTTATTATTTTTATCAACACTCATTAAATCATTTAATAAAAGTTCATAAAATGGATTATAACATTTTTCTTCTGAACAAAGTTGTAATATTATTTTTATTATTTCTCTTTTTTGTTCTTTTTTTAAATTTAAACGTATAAGTCTTTCAAAAGCATCTTTTACATCTGATGCAGTAACAATTGAAGTAAAAATCATTTTTTTTAAATTTGTTGAAATATTCATTCTTTTCATTTTTGATTCTAATAATTTATTTGTTTTTTCATCTAATAAATCATCATTTGGAATATAATTATCTAAATTTATATTATTTAAATTTGGATTTTCTGATATTTCTATATTATTTGAATTACATATTGTTTTTATATCTATTTTTAAAATTGTTTCTATATCACATTCTATTTTTTCTCCTTTTTTTAATGAAGTATTACTATTATTATTTACAAAGTTTTTAAAAAATGAAAATTTTTCACTTAAATTAAATTTTAAATATTTATTTTGTTTTATATCTTCTATCATTTCAACTGCAAATTTTAATTTTGATAAATCTGATGAATTATTTATCTTCATGTTATTATATTTTTTATTTACTTCTGAAACAATATCTTTCAAATTTTCTGGATCTTCTTTTCTAATTTCTATCCCTGTATAACTTAATAATAAAAGTAAATATTCTGAATTATTATCATTAAAATTTTCTATCAAATATTTTATTAAAGAATATACTAATTTTGAAGTTATATTTTGGAAAATATAAAAATGGATTATTTCAAATATAAAATTTTTTATTTTATATTTTGGAATATCTTCTTTATTCAAAAATTCAATTTCATCAAATAAAACTTTTAAATAAAAATATATAAAATTATTTCCAAATTTAAAATGACATAGAGAAATAAAAGAACAAATACAACTTGTAATAGGTAAATTAGTAATTTCTTGATTCAAAAGTAATTTTAATGAAATTTTTGTAATTAAATCAAAAAGAATAAAATTATCTTTTATATTATTATTAAATTCTTCAATTTTTTTGAACATATCAGGAATAAGAAAAGATATATTTGATTCTGCTATTTTATTTAGTAAAGAATTTAATTCTCTTTGAAATTTATTAATTATTTCTGTTTTTGATTTCTCTTTTTCATTATTATCTTTTTTTAACATACTCTTTGGTTTTTCATCTTCTTTTTTTATTTTTTCTTTTTTTTTTTTTCTCTTTTCCTCATCTTTACCTTTTTTATTTATTATATTTTCTTTTTCTTTTTCTTTTTTTAATTTTTCTTTCTTGACTTTTTTATTTAAATATTCTTCTTTATCAATATTCATTATTGAATCTATATTACCTAAAAAATCCATTAAATCAGGATCATAATTTTCCCTTGTTATTGTTTTATTAAACTTTTCAAATTCTTTTGGATCTTTTAATTTTAATTTCCCTTCTAAATATTTTAATTCTTTTTCTAAATCATCTTCTTCTTCATCATTAAATTTTTCTTTATTTGTATTAATTTCCTCATTTTTAATTTCATTCTTTTCTTTTTCTTTTTCTATTTCTTTTTCTTTTTTTTTAAAATCTTTCTTTAATTTATTATTTTTATTATTATTATTATTATAATATGAATTATAACTATTATTGCTCTTATTACTTTTATTACTAAAATTACTATTTATAGAATCTCTTCTTTTTTTCATTGCTCTATTTCTAAAATAAATATCTCTTTTTTCTTTTTTTTTTAATCTTTTTTGTTTTCTTAATTGTTTTCTACTTAAATATTTATCATCCATTTGATAAAAATTAAATAATGAAAAAGAAATATTTCAAAAATAAAAATAAATAAATAAATTATATTTATATATTTAAATTGTATTAGCAAAATTAAATAAAGCTCTTCTTTCATTAAAAGAAAGATTATTAAATAATTTTCTTCCTAACATAACAAAATCATTTTCTTTAATATCATCATTTTTATTTTTAATATTTTGTATTATAGGAGAAAGAATATTAACAATTGTAATTGGAATTCCTTTTGTTTCCATAGATAAAATATTAATTGAACCATCATTATCAGCATCTAATAAATTAAATATTTTTTTAAAAGCATTATCTTTATTTTGATTAAATAATATTTCTCTATTAGATAATTGTTCTATATAATTTGAATTACTATTTAATAAAGAATAAGTTAAATTTTTATTATCTTTACTTGTACTATTAAAATATTCTTTATATGATTTTTTAAAAGTATTATCTTTTTTTCCAAAATAATTCTTATTTCTACTTGAATTTTTTATTTTTGATATAGATTTATTATTTTTATCAAAACGTTGATTAGGAGAATTTGTTAAAGAAGTTGAAAAATTTTTATTTATATTTCTCTTATATCTTTCTTCTTTTTTTTTATTTGGAATATTTTTTTTAAATGATTTACTTCCTCTTAATTTTGCCAAATCTTTATCAATATATTTTTTATTATCTGTTGATTTGAAATTATTATATTCTTTTAAATTAAAATTTCTCTTTGGTTCTTCTAAATTATAATTTTGAAGATTTTTACTTATAAAAACTCCTGTATCATCTACTTTATTTTGGTAAATTTCATCTAATAAATTACAATTATTTAAAAACATATCTAAATTTTTTTTATTTTTTGATAATGTTAAATCACTATCAAAATAAAAAGAAGTTTTATTATTTTTCTTTTTTTTTTTAGATTTTAATTTTGAAATTGAATCTTCTTTTGATTGAATTGGAATAGTTTCATTCTCAAAATCAATTTTCAAATTTTTAGAATAAGAATCTTGTTTTAAAATATTATTAGTTGTATTATCAAATAATGTTGAACTTTCTTTTTCTTTATTTTTATTTATTAAATTTTGTTTGAATTCATTAAAAAATTTTTCATATGAAAATATTTTATTTCTTTTTTTATAAAAATCAATATTTCCACTTAAATTATTTTTAGATTCAACATTCATATTAATATCTCCTGATGATTCACTTAAATCATTTATATTAATATTTTTATTACTATTATATTTTTTTCCACTATTATTTTCAATTTTATTTTTATAAGTAAAAATATTTTGTTTATTATTTTTCCTATTATTATCATTTTTATTATTAAATCTCTCCATTAAATAACTTCTATATTCAAATCCATTAAACAAAGAACTTAAAGGTTTATTAGTATAATTTTTAACATTATTAGGATTTAAACCTTTTAATTTTTGGAATTCTTTTTCATAATTATTATTATTTTCATAATTATTAATATTATCATAATTATTATTTTTTTCATAATTATTATTTTTTTCATAATTATTCTTTTTTTCATAATTATTATTTTTTTCATAATTAATATTATTATTTTCAAAATAATTATTATTAAGATTATAATTATCATTATCAATCATTTTTCTTTTATTATTTAAAGCTCCAGGAGATAAATTAGTACTATTACTTTGACTCCCAAATTTTTTACTTGGAGCTTCACTTGAAGGAGGATTATTTTCTTCATCAACTTCTTCAATTGGTTCATTATTTTTTTCAGGACTTTCATTTCCATTTGGTAAATTTTCAATTAAACTTTTAATTTGTGTTGATAAATATGATAAAGATGAAAAATCTAAATTATATTTTTTACAAAAACTAAATGCTAATTCTTCTGGCTTTGAATTTGAATATATTTTTATACTTTCACTTTTTCCTTTTTCTAATTCTACTGTCATTACATATATTGGTTCTTCTTCTAATTCATTTTCTTCATTTTTTTCTTCTTCATTTATTAATGAATCATTTTCATTTAGTTCTATTAATTCATTTGAATTTTGTATTTTTTCATTTTCATTATTTATCATTTTTATTATATAAATTAAAAATTTTTTTATCTTTATTTATTTATATTTTTTATTTTTTTTTAATTGAAATAAAAATGAGAAGCCAAAATAATATTTATTTTACTTCTTTAGATAATAAAAATATAGGTATTCTTTCTCATAAAAATAATTATGAACTTCAAAGTAAAATTTTAAATAGAAGTCGTAATATTATAAATAAAAATTATTCTCAGAAAAATAATCCTATTTCTTTAACTTATAATTTAAGTTGTTTATTAGGAAATAGAAATTATAATAATAAAAATAATAATATATCAAAATTAAAAGTTAGTAAAAGAAATTTATCACTTGATTTTAAAAAAAACAGAAAATTAAAAAAAATTAATCATTCAAATATTATTCTACCTCCCATAAAAGCTCATTTAGATTACTCAAAATTAAATACAGATAATAAAAAAATAGTCCCTAACTATAATATTTATTCTTCAAGAAATCAAAAATTACAAAATTATATGTTAAAACAAGAGTTTTCAGATTTAATTCCTGATATAACTGAAATAGAAGAAAATGATAAATTTTTAAAATATGAAATGAATGTTTTTTATAGAAGAAAAAAAACAAAACCTTTTAAAATGAATTAAACTTTATTTTATCATAAATATTAATATAATAATGTAATTAGATAAAAAAATTGTCTATTATAAATAAATAAAATGCATATTAATCACATATATACAATTTTTTATATTTCTTTTATTCAATTACAATATTGTTTCTTTGTAAAAGTTCAATAGTGTTTTTATTTATATTCAATAATTCATCTTCATTTTTCTTTTTAATCATAATTGGTCTATTTGAATTTTCATTTTCACAATTATTAATTAATTTTCTTTCAGTATCATTTCTTTCATTAACTTCATTAATCAACATTTTTAAATCATCATTAATTTGATTTATATCATTTTTATTTTCTATTAATTTAATTGTATTTCTAATAGACTTCATAAATAAATTTTTATAAACTAAAATAATAAAATCAGAAAGAAAACAAATTCCTCCAATTAATATAATACCGAAATATATTTTCAAAGAATTAAAAGTAACAACCATAGTTCCAGAAGAATTAAAAATAGTAAAATTATGAACTGAAATTAAAAATATAATATATAAAAAAATAGAAGTTACAAAAATTAAAACAGAATTAATCAAAGTATGATACAAAGTAAAAACAATTAAATCTAAAGTAACAATGATAATAATATTAGTAAATATATTAACAGAACTAAACCATAAATCAGCGAAATTACCATTATTATCAATAGAACTAATAATAATACCATAATTAATATAAAAATTAACTAAAGCATGAATAATACCTTTAAATAACCAAAGAGAAAAATTTAATAAATTAAAAATAGGTTTATCTCTATTTTCCATATATAAAAAAGGTAAAAATAAACTAACAATAATTCCATCACTACTTTGTAAATCAATATCAATAACACCTTTAACAGCTAAAGGAACAGAAGTAAAAATTAAATTATAAACAGTAATAAACCAATCATCAATAATAGTTTGTCCTGAAAAATTATTATAAAATCCAAAGAAAAAATGAACAATAGTAAAAACAAAATTTTTATAAAAAAAATAAATAATCATATCAGAATTTCTCATTAAATTTATATAACCATGGAAAAAAATTAATCTTTTTAATATTTTAAATTCTCCAATAGCATAATTTGAATTTTGAGCAGCTCTTAAACCTTCTTCTCCATAAATTCCAATTCCAATATGAGCTTCTAATATCATAGAAACATCATTTCCTCCATCTCCAATTGATAAAGTTATTTTATTTTTATCATAATTTTTAATCAATTTAACTACTTGACTCTTTTGAAGAGGAGATACTCTACAACAAATTACTGAAATTGCATCTTTTGCTACTGATAAAAATATATTTGATATTTCATTATTTTCACATATTGTTAATAATGCTTTTTCATCTAATAATATTGAAAATTTTAAATCTGGATTTATACTATTATATTCATTTTTATATTTATTAAAATTTTTTATAAATGTTAATATTATTTCTTCTCTTTCATTTTTATTTATATCTTCTAAATCTTTGTTTTTTTTTATTTCTTTACCTTCTATAAAAAATATTTTCATATTTTTTGATATTAAATTACAACTTAATGCTATATTATATGCTGTATTCATTTTATCTCCTGTTAACATCCAAATTTTTATTCCTGCAGTTCTTAACTCTTTTATAACTTCAGGAACTTTATCTTGTAATTTATCTTCTACAATTGTTGCTCCAATTAAAGTTAAATTATTTTCAATTTCATTATAACATTCTTCTACTTTTTCTTTTTTATTGTTTGTATCCATTTGAGCTTGTTCTAAATTAAATGCAAAATCTTCATATTCATTTTGAGTTAATATTCTCATTGCTACATATAATGTTCTATAACCTTGAGCTGAAAATAAATTTACATAATATTTTGCTTTTTCTAATATATTTTTTGGGGTACTATTATTTAATCTTTCTTCTATTATTGAATCTGCTCCTTTAATATATAATTTATATAATCCTTCTTCTTTAATTATTATACTTTCTCTCTTTCTATCTGAAGTAAATTCAATTTGACATAATTTATCAAATATTTTTTTTATTTCACCATTTTCACCTAAAGTCAAAAGAATTTGAGAATTATTATCACTTTTATCATATGTAAATCCTTGTAATTTTGCTGATTTTACTAATTCTATATTATCTGGAGACATTCCTATATAATTTCCATCTTGAATTGAACAATCATGACATAATGATAATGCTTTCCAAAATTCTTCTATTAATTTTTCAGTTTTATCTAAATATATACAAGTATTTTTATTTTCTATTGAACTTACAATATAATTATCATAATTTGATGATGAAAATATATTTTTTTTATTATTTGAATTTGTTGCTTTAATCATATCATAATGAGAAAAAGTTTTTATATCTTCTTTTTCTCTTAATTCTTTATTGAGAGAAAAATCATCTCTAATAAATTCATAACATATATCTCCAATTACACAAAATTTAAGTAACATTTTATTACAAGTTAAAGTTCCTGTTTTATCAGTAAATATATAATTTACCATTCCTAATTCTTCATTTAAAGAAACAGAATTTGGTTTTATATATTTTTGTCTTTGTTTTGAATAACCTTCTATATCATATCCAATAAATAAACCTTGAATCATTTTTACTATTTCTAATGTTATTATTAAAGAAATTGGAATTAATGTATTTAAAAGAAGGAAATATGTAAAAAAAGATAAAAAAGAATCAAAACCATTTTTAAATATCATAAAATCTATAAATGAATTTCTTATACAATCTTCTTTAGTTTTTATTGTTTTTGATTGAATTATAGCTTTCTTATTTTTTTTAAAATAAGTATAATGTAAAAATGAACTTATGATACTTAAAATAATTTGAAGTATTAAAATAAAAACTAATAATTTACTCATTAATTTTTCAATAGTAGAAAATTTAATTGTTTGTTCTTTAGCATTTTTCATTATTTTACAATTATGACCAGTATAAATTACAATTCCAACAATCCATTTTGTGTTTCTTAATTTTGCTCCTTTTAATAATAAATTTTTTGAATCTAATGGAAATTCATTTCCAATATTATTTAATCTCATATTCATTTTACCATTTAATTGATATAAATTTGGATTAGGAAAATCACATTCACAAATTCCTTCAATTAAGAATTTTTCCTTTTTATTTTTATCATTATTATTTTTATTATTATGCTCATTATATTTAAATCTATCGGTTAATTCAAATTTAAGATTACTTCTATTTTCATAAGAATCATTTTTATTAATATTTATAGTATAAGTATTATTTGATCTTATTTTCGTAGAATTAATAACTTTATCTTTATTATTTTCATTATCATTGAATTTATTATTATCCATAATTTTATCAAATTTTCCTTTAGTAAAATCCAAAGAAATTTTAATTTTTAAATTTTTTTCTCCATCTAAAGTTCCTGTTTCAATAAAACAAATTCCATCATTTAAATTACTATCAATAAGAACTAAATCAGCAGGAAAAGAAAAATCTTGATAAACTTTAACAATATCTCCCATATTTAATAAACCACTTTTTTCTTTTTTCCAAAATCCATTATTATCATAAACTTCAATAATATCAGAATTTTGTTCTTTATCTAATTTACTTCTTTGATAATCTTCATAACCTTCTCTAATTAAAGAAACAGATAATACAACAAATAAAGGAAAAACTGCACTTAAAGGTCCTAATGGAGAAATTATTGGAATACATTGAATAATTGCTATTATTAAAAAATATATATTTGCTAAACGCATAAATTGAAATAAAAGAGCTTTTGGTAAAAATGTTATTATATTATATTTTGTTGTTTTTATTGTATTATTTTTAAAATTTAATTCTTCTTTATTTTTTTCAGAATTATTTATGTAAAATTGATATTTGTTATAAGAATATATTAAATTTTCTAAAGGAGGAGCTTCTTGAATTGTTTGTAAATCATTTTCTGAATTATTTAATTTTTTATTATTTGAAATTATATTATTTGATGTTTGGGAATTTGATATTATTTGACTTGATGATGGAGATATAGTTGGTGAGTTTTCAATGATTTTTTTATTATGCTTTTTAAATTTTTGTAATTTTGACATTAATTTTTTTAATGTCTTTAAAATTTTTTAGTTTTATTATAAGAATAACGAATTTATAATATTTTTTGATTCAATTTGAAACAAAAAAAAATTTTTTATTAATTAAATAATAATTAATTATTAGAAAAAAAATATATTTTACAAAATGAAAAATAAAGAAGAAATAGATAGAAATTATTTAAAAAAAGAAATTCCTTTAATTTTTAGAGAAGAATTTAATGAAAGTTTTAATGATATATTAACAATATCTCAAGAAGAATTTAAAAGAAAATATCTTCACAGAATAAATATAATATTAAAATCATATCATCCAAAATTAATTCCAGAACTTCGAAAAAATAAAGATCTTTTTACCAAAACATATAAATTAATATTTGAAGATTATTATTTACCATGTAAATTTTCATGTCAAAATGTAATAAATAATAAAAGAAATGCAGAAATATTAAAAAATTTTCAACATCATTGTAAAGATAATACAATACCAAATCATATATGTCAAGGTCAATTTTTAATGGTAAAAAATAATTTAACAAAAGATTATCAATATGTAATTTGTTCAAATTGTAATTATGTTTATAAGTTAAAATGTATATTAATGTATTGTCCAAATGATGATTGTGAATTTTATTCAAGATATAAAAATGATTATGAATCAAATTATATATATGCAACTTGGGATAAATATCATTGTCCTATTATGTTAAATCAAAATATGAATTGTTTAGTTTGTAATAATCCATTATATTTAAGAGGAAATAATGTTTATTGTAATAAATGTAAAATAGAAAAAAATCCTTTTGAAATTGAATGGACATGTATTTTATGTCATAAAAAATTTACTTCTGGAGCAAAAGAATATAATCCTTTAGAATTTTATGCTACAAAATTATCCGTTAAAAATTCACTTGTAAATCAATTAATTATTAAACCACTTCAATTACCTTGTCGTTGTGATAATAATCCTTTAAAATTAAATTATTATCATAATGAAAGATGTCAAGGTGTTTTATATGAAGGAAAAATTTATGAAAAAAAAATTATAGTTTGTTCTGTTTGTAAAGTTTTTGCTTCTATTAATAAATTTAATTGGATTTGTCCTATTTGCAAAAAAACTTTTAAATGTAATAATACAAGAACTTTTAATAATCCAAATAATATAATTGATAATGATGAATTTAAATATGAAGAAATTAAAAATGCTATTGAAGATAAAAAAAATAGTAATGATAATATTATTGAAAATAAAATTGATAAAAAAAAATCAAGACATTTAAGTGAAGATATGAAAGAATCTGCAAAAGAAAAATATCTTGAAAAAAATAAAAGATTTATGACTGGAATTGATGATTATAATAGTGAAATTTCATATAGAAATAATATGAAGAAAAAATATAGTAATAATATTATTAGTAATAATTTAATGACAGAACCAGATATTGAAGTAAAAATAAAAAAAGGAATAACTCAAAATTTTAATAATATTGATTATATTAATTCTTATAAAGAACTTCCAATGGATAAAAAATTAAGAGAAATTCAAAATTTAAAATTAAATAATAATGAAAAAAAAGAAAATGAGGAAAAAATTATAAATAATAGACATCCAAGAATAAAAAGAATGGTTTCTGATAATATTCATCCAAAAATTCATAATAATTTATTACAAAAAAATTCATTAACAGAAGATAATTTATCTTTTAATGAAGAAGATTATAATGTAATTACTCAATTAGGAGAAGGAACTTTTGGTAAAATTTATTTAGTGGAAGATCACAATAAAAATTTATTTTGTTTAAAAAAAATGATAACAAGTAATAAAACAAATTACGAAGAATTATCTAGAGAATATGATATATTTATAAAATATAAACATAAATATATTTTATCTATTTTAGGAGTATCAAAAAAAATATTAGATGATACAACATATTGTATGTATATTTTAATGGAAGTAGCAAAAACAGATTGGGAAAAAGAAATAAATGAAAGACAAATGAAAAATAAATTTTATACTGAAGATGAATTAATTAATATATTAAAACAATTAACATCAGCTTTAGTATATTTACAAAAAAATAATATAAGTCATAGAGATATTAAAGCACAAAATATTTTAGTTTTTGAAAATAATATTTTTAAAATAGCTGATTTTGGAGAAGCAAAACAATTTAAAAAAAAAAATGATATAATGAGTACTTTAAGAGGAACAGAATTATATATGTCTCCTTTATTATTTAATGGTTTACAAAAAAGAATTTTTGATATTAAACATAATCCTTTTAAAAGTGATGTTTTTTCACTTGGAATGTGCTTATTATTTGCTTCTACTTTAAGAATTAAAAATTTATGTAAAATTAGAGATTGTGTTGATGATGTTAAATTACAAATTTATTTAATGAAAGTTGTTAGTCAAAAATATTCTTTGAAATTTGTAAAATTATTAAATCAAATGTTGTGTTATAGAGAAGAAAATAGACCTGATTTTTATGAATTAGAAAATATTTTAGAAGAATATTAAAAAAAATTATAATTTTTTAAATCTAGATTTTGTTTGATAGTTATTTTTTAATTATAAATTTTAAGTATAAGTAGTCTTACTTTAATAAGAAGAACATTTTTTTATTTTTTATTTATTAAAGAAGTAAATTTTTTTTATTTAAAAACTATAATTTTTAAAAAATTGTAAATTAATTATTTATTTAAATAAATATTTATTTTATTAAATTAAAAAGAGAAATGAATAAAGAAGAAATGTTGAAATATTTATTAAATAAATTATTAAATACAAGAATACAAACTTTAGAAAAAAAAAATATAGAAGAATTAAATTCATTAGAAATGACAGATAAACAATTTAAAGATTTTAATAAGCAAATATTTAATTTAAAGTTAAATTTTGAACAATCAAAAATAAAAGAACATAAACTTCAATTAAATATATCAAAAACTATATCAGCATCTCCAAAAAAAAGAACATTTTCAACTCCAAAAAAAATGATAAGAACAAAAACTACAAATTCAAATTTTCAAAGTGCAAATAGTACAAGAAGTAATACATATATTAAAAAAAATAATCATCCTAAAATTAATCAATCTTTTCAATTCAATAAAACTAATTTATTTTCAAATAAAAAAATAATAAAAAGACCAATTAATACAAATAATTCATTTACAATTGAACAAATAAAATCAAATAAAAATATGAATTTAAGATCAAAAACTGTTACTCAAAGAAATGCGAATATAAAAACTTCAAATAGAAAAAATATAATTTTAAATAAAGAAGGAAATAAAAAATTAAATATTAAACCAAAATTAAATAAAAGTATGATGGTTATTAGACCTAAAAAACCAAATGAAATTCAAGCAGAAATTTTTGATATTCAAGAACAAATAAAAAAAGTTGAAAATTTAGTTGGAAATGCAGAAAAAATCAAAAGAGTTAAAACAAGTCCAATAAAATTAAAAAAAAAAAGTATAGATTTATCAAAATTTTTTGTCAATATTGATGATAGTACTATTATTATTTATAATATTACTAAATTTTGTAAAATAAATGATTCTATAACATTAATTTCTTTAAATAAGAAAAATTGTAAAAAAAGTAGATTTCAATATTTTGAAGATAAAATTAAAGAAATTATAAATAAAGATATTGATGATGAATTAGAAGAAATTGAAAAAGAACATGAAGAAGAATTAAAATCAGAAATACCAAAATTTATATTATCAAGGGGTTCAATTAAAGCAATTGAATTATTAAATAATGATTTATATGTAAAATTATTTTTTGATAATGAATTACCAAAAAATTGGAATGATATAATTGTAATATATAGAATTTTAGTTCAATTAATTAAAAAAGAAAATTTAATTAATATTCAAAATGATAAAGATTTTTGGAGAGAATTATGTAATTGGTTTATTTCAAAAGGAAAAAATCAATTAGGAAAATTTTTAACTGATTTATCAAAACAATTTGATTTTTCTCCAAAAAATGTAAAAATTATAAAAAGTATAGTTAATAGCTCAAATAAAAAAATATTTCCTGCAATTTTTTCTAAAATTTGTGGCACAACTGGATTAATTGTTTTTATTATTAAAGATGCTTTGGAATATTGTGGAATTACAATAAATGAAAAAAAAACTCCTATTAAAATAATATATGAAAATTTACAAAAAGAAAAAGATAAAATTAAAATTCTTGAAGAAATTCAAACTAAAATTAAAAATATGTAAAAAATATATTAAAAAATATATTTAATAATTTAATGAATTTTATTTATTAAATATAAATTATATATATATTAAATTATTTTATTTTTTAGGTTTTTTATTAAATTTAAATTTAAAAAAATGAATGAAAAAATAAGAATATATCAAAGAACTCAAAATGTTTTAGGAATTAAAGGTGAAATTATGCCTTATGAACAATGTTCTAATTTAAAAAATTATATTAAAAAAACAGAAAAAATAAACCAAACAGTTAAAAGAAAATTAAATTTTGAAAAAACTTATAGTAAAGAATATGATTATATGGAAAATTTAATAAGTGAAGATAATGAGAAAGAAAATTATAATAAGAATAACTTTTTTAATAATAGTATGATAAATTTAAATAAAAAAAAATTTGATTTATCTTTTAATCCAAAAGAAAAAAAAAAGAAAATAAATAAAGAACAAATGAAAATAAAAAATGATATTGATTTAAATAAAAAAATTTTAATTTTAGAATTAGATGAAACACTAATTCATACAACATTTATGGAAGTTCCAAATTGTGATTATGATTTTACTTTTAATATAAAATTTTTAGAAAGACCAGTTAAAGTATATGTTTATAAAAGACCATATGTAAATGAATTTTTATATCAAATGTCAAAATATTATAATATAATAATTTATAGTTCAAATATACCTGAATATTCAAATCCTTTAATTGATAAATTAGATGAAGAAAAAGTTATTTTAAAAAGAATTTATAAAGATAAGAGAATTGAATTAAATGGAGTTTTAATTTTTGATTTATCTAAATTAATAAGTGAAAATGGGAGAAATATAATAATTATAAATAATAATTCTTCACCTTCATTTATTAATAATTCTAATAGTAATACTCTTCCAATGAATTCTTGGCATTTCAATAAATCTGATGATGAGTTAATTAAATTAAAATCTTTTTTAGAATTCTTAAGTAATGTTAATGATGTTAGAGATTATATTAAAGGTATTGCTGTTAAAAATGTTATTGATTATGAAAGAATTGAAACTTTAATGAATAATTTAAAAATAAATAAAAAACAAAAAGAAAAATATAGAAAATATTATAATGAGAATGACGATAGATATATAAGAAATCCTAGTAAAGAATTTAATTGCTCAAATTTAAGAAGAAAACATAAGAATAATATTCAATTTAATTCTCAAAGAAATTTTATGAAAAATAATAATATGAATAACAACAATATTTATCATTATAATAATAATAATAATAGAAATAATAATGTAAATAATAGAATAAAAAATATCAACAACATAAATAATCAAGCTAATAATTTCAATAATAGAAGCAATGATTTTATTAATAACAATTATAATAATTCTTTTTATAATAACAGTAATAATAATATTCAATTAACATTTTCAACAAAAAAAAGAATAGAAGAAAATATTTTATCTAAATTAAAGCCAAATTATAATCCAAATCAAAATATAAATTTTCAAAATGAAGAAAAGCCAATTCAAGAGACTCCAAAATTTTCAAATATATATAAAAAAGAAAAATATTAAAAAGAAGATAAAAGATTAATTAACTCAGTTTAAATTTTGAAATATAATTTAACTAATATAAAAAACAATTTATATAAATTTTCGAATATAATATTTATATATATTAACAAAATATTTCAACAAGGAAAAACAAAAATGAAAAAAAAAACTTTAATTTAATAACTAAAGTCAATAATATATTCAGGTCCTAATTCAAATTGTTTTTTCATAGGTAAAAAACCATCTTGTGAAAAATCACCTGGAAAAATTCCATTAATATTTTTAATATAATCACAAATTCCCATTTGTAAATAAGCTCCCATAATTAAAGAAGAACAAATAAAACCTTCTTTTTTATTCCATTTATTTTCATTTTGATAACTTTTTTTACTACTTCCACAAATTAAAGGAAATAATTTCATTTGATATTTTTTTCCTTGAGTTTGATTCATATAAATATCAATTTTTTCATCTAATTCATCTTGAATTTTTTGTTTTAATTTAAAATCATTTTCTTTAATAATTAATTCTCTATAAACCATTTTTTCATAAAGTAAATTCCACATATATGCAATAAATTCATGCCAATTTCTTTCTTTACATCCATCTTTTGAAGTTGCTTCATAAACATATAAAAATCCATTTTTTCTATGTAATATTGCAACATGATCATATTCATTTTTAGTATAAACTCTTTGTAATTTTGCAGGACATTCTAATCCTCTAAATAATAATATATCTCCTGTTTTTGATTTATATTCAAATTCACTAAATGATATATAATAATTTTTATAAAAGTTATTTTTCACTGAAACTCCAAATAAATTTATGTAATAACCTCTTGAATTTATTATTGAATTTTGAAGAGTTATATATAATTTTTGGAGGAATTCATTGTTTTTAATTGGAAGTTTTATTGTAAAATCTATATCTTTTAATGATAAAACATGAATTGTTATTTCATAATTATTTATATCAATTGATAATGAAGCTGATATTAAATTAAAATTTAATACTAATGCTGGATGATATATATCAAATATTTCAGTATATGGTAATACTTCTTTAATAATTTTTGGTTTTTGTTTATTTGAGTCTTTAATATCTATAATTGATTTGTTTTGATTTATAGTTGAGTTATTTAATAAAGAAAAATTAGTTATTTTTGTTTGATTATGATTTAAATTTTCATTACTTTCATTATAATTATATACTTTTTTATTTGTATTATTCATAATTATATCTTGATTAAAATTGTGTTTAAATTGTTTTTTAAAAGGGAAAATATATAAATTCTCATTTTTTATAGATAAATGATATTCTTTGAAATTATTTGAATTAGGTGATTTATATAATATAGAAGTTTCAATATTAAATTTAAAATCACTAAATTCGTCTCTAAATAAAAAATCTTTATTAAATAATATTTGTTTTAATCCATTAATATCATAATCAAACATATAATCAAATAAATTTTTATTTGGTCTTGCGCTATTAGCATGATATAATATATTTGATTTAACTTTTTTAACTTGTAATTCATTATTACTTTCTATTAATTCATTTTTTGAATCTTTTGATTTTTTTAAAATACTATTATCATTAGTTTTTGCAAGAGAAACATCATTTGATATTAAATTATCCTCATTTTTTGTCTTTGGTTCTATAATTCCATATTTTTCAAATTTTTGTTTTTTTTCTGAATCATTATTATCAACATTTTCATTTAACATTATTTAAATTATTTATGATAAAACAAAGGATATTGAAATTATTTAAAAAATATTGGAAATTCAAAAATTAAAAAATATTAAACAAATAAAATGAAAAATTCAAATAGAACTCAAAAACAAAATGCAAGAAAAAAAAATTCTCAATTAAAATCAGTAGGAAAAGCAATAGTTTCAAAAATAGATAATATATTAGAAGATTATAAATCACAAGGTCCTTTAATTCCTCAAAATAATGATTTAACTTCAGGACAATTAAATTTACTTCAAAAAGAAAAAGATGATTTACCAATTATAATTCCAAAAAATGAAATAATAGAAGAAAAAAATATAAAAAATAAAACAAATACAACAAGACCAAAAAAAACTTTTCAATTAACAGATGTTGGATTAATAAAAGATAGTAAATATAAAAAAAAGGATGATAAAGTTATGAATGATATAAATAAACAAATAAATGATATGTTAAATAATATTGATGAAGTAGATTCAGTTGATATAAATAAACAAATAAAAGAATTAAGTTTATTAGATAAACAAGGAAATGATTTTAGAACTTTAATGGAAGATATAAATGATTATAAAAATCAAATTCATGAAGAATTTGATGAAATACAATATTTAATTAAATTTGCAGATAGAACTCATAAATTAATTGGAAGACATAAAAATGTTATTACTAATATTTTTAAAAAAGCTGGTTTAAAACCAAAAAGAAATTATGAAGAATATGATGATGATAATAAAGATAAAAATTTAGATAATAAAAATATTGTTAAGCCTAAAAAAAAGAAAAAAGATAGTTTTGATGAGTATGATAATTATGATGATATTGATGATGAACCAAGATATATTAATGGTTATTATTATAGAAAGGCTAAAAAAGATGAAGTTGATTTAAATGAAGTTTTTGATAAAATGAAAAAAATTAATAAAATTAAAGATAATTTATCTCATATACAAGATGACTTTTTAGGTTATCATAGTAATTTAAAAAAAAAACTTAAAGAGAAACATTCTTAATTTTTATATTGATTGTAAATAAATAATAAATTAAAAATAATAAATAATAAATAATAAATATTTTATATTCAATAAATAAATAATAAAAAATAATGAAATCATAAATAATCTTTAATTTTAATTTATTTTAATTTCAAGAATAATAATAATTCTAACTTTTACTATGAATTAAAAATTATGTTTTTGAAATCCAAAAAAAATTCTTTTTTTAAATCATTAAAGATTAAAAATTAAAATAAAAAAATTGAATTAAGAAAAATTATTAAGAATAGGGAAAGATTGGGATAAATTAATAAAAATAATTTTTATTTTTAATATTCTTTTTAGATAATATTATTTTAAAAAATGATAAAAGAAATCTTATTTACTATTTATCTATCATTTTTTATATTCCTTAATTATGCTTATTATGTTATAAAAAAATATTATAGACATATTAAATATAAAGAAAAAGAAACAGGAAAAGAAGTTGATATTCAAATAAAATTTGCACCTTTAATTCCAATAGATAATATAAGTTATATTGAATTTGTAGGAATAGGAATATTAATATTTCCAATAAGATTACCTTTAGTTTTACTTTCATATTTTTTTCTCAAATTAAATTTAAAAATTTTAAAAATTATATATAAAAATCATGAAACAAATAAATTAGAAAGGAAAAAATTAGAAAAATCAGTTAATTTTTGGTTAGGAATATATTTTAAAATAAATAATATAAAATTAGAGAAAAAGGAAATATATTATAAAGAAATATATAAAAAATATTTAGGAGAAGATTATGATTTTTCACAAAAGGATTATTCATTATATATAAGTAATCATTTAGGATATTTAGAAATAGCAGGATTTATGAAAGAATATGGAGTATCATATTTAATAACTCATGAATTATTAAAAGCTCCTGCAGTAGGAGCAGCATTAATGGAATTAGGATCTTTTTTTGTTGATAGAGAAGATGAAAAAAGTAGAAAAAAATGTTTAGATATTCTTATTAAAAGACAAGAAGATTATTATAATAAAAAAAATTATATTAAAACTTTAGTTTTTCCTGAAGGAACTACTACTAATGGAAAATATTTAGCTAAATTTAAAAAAGGAGCTTTTATTTCTTTATTACCTATTAAACCTTTAATTGTTTTACCTTTTGAAGGTTTTATTTGTTCTACTAATAGATTCTTTTTTTTTGTTAGAACTATTTGTACTTTTTCTATTGTTATTCCTTATGCTGAATTACCTATTATTAAACCTACTTCTTTTATGTTTAAAAATTATAATATTTTAGGAAAAGAAAAATGGGAAATTTTTGCAAATGTTGTAAATAAAATTTATCTAGAAATTGGAGGATTTAAATCAACTGATATTAGATTTAGAGATAGAGTTTTATTTTATCAAATTGCTGAAGATGGTTTTTATAATGATATATAAAAATTTTTATTTATTTAAGAATAAGATTAATTTTCATTTGATTATTTCATGTCCATAATATTAATTAATTTTCATTTCTTTAAAAATTATTTTTGAAAATACAATAAAAAAAATACATTTTAATTAATTAAAATTTTTTATTTTTTATTTATTTAAATATTTATTTAATATTAAATTAATTTAACTTATTTTTTTTCTTTTCCTTTTTTCTTTTTTTTTTTCTTTTTCTTTTTTTTTATTTTTTCCTTTTCTATTTGTTTTTCATGAAAATATTGTTTTTCATAAAGATGAAATTTTTCGAACAACGAACAATATTATTTTTATTTTGAGCAAAAAATATTGAAGGTGGTAAAAATTCTTTTAAATTTGAGATTACTTAAAGATATTGCTACATATTTTTTATAGATAATTAAAAATTTTTGATTTCTAAAAGATGTCTGTTATTAATGAAATTTGTTTAAATATTTCTAAAATTTTGTTTATATTGGATTATTATATTTTTAAAACATCACAAATTTTTCTCTTTATATCCTTATTACTCAATTTTTAAATAATCCTAAACAATAGTTTTAAAAATAATAAAAAGATTTTATATTAATTTCATAAATGTTTAATATAATTATATAAAGATATCATATCTAGGAAAAACTATTAAATTTTAATTATTTTTTATTATTATTCTGATTCTATTCTATAGTTTTCAATTAATAAATTTATATAATAATAATTATTTTATTTGAATATATATATAGATTTTTTTATTATTCTGGTTTTTTCTTATTATATAAAGCATCAATTACATATTCAGGCAAGATTTCATATATTTTATACATATTTGGATTTTCTTTTTTTAATTTTAAATATTTTCCTTTATTTATATTCATTTGTTCTAATTCAAATTCATCTAATTCTTTTTTTTGATTAATTTCATCTTTTAAACTTATTTTACTTTTTTTTTCAAATTTTCGATTTTCTTTTAATGAATGTTCATAAATAGCATCAAAATTAACAGGAGGGAGAGGATGAATTGTATTTGAAATATTTTTAACTTGTTTTAATTTTGTATATAATTTTAAAACATTTTCTCTTGATAAATTAGTTGAAGCATTTATTAAATTATTTTGATAATCTTGTAATTCTAAATTGTTTTTTTCATTTTTAACTAATCTCATTGTTTTTAAAAATTTATCATTTAAACCATATAATTTATCAAATTTTCTTTTTATTTTTTCTTTCATACCATATGGTTCTTTTTTTTTCTTTTTTTTTGAAATTTTTTTTCCTATTTTTTTTAGATAAGGCATTACTATTTGATTTGGATTATCTGCAAAAGTTTTTAAAATATCTCTATTTTTTTTTTTTGGAACTGAAGGAAGTCTTTTATTTGGTTCTGTTTTTATTCTTTGAAATATCATTGAATTGTCAAAAGTTACTTTTTTTGATGATTGTTTTTTACTATGAGGTTTTGGACTTTTACTTAATTGCCTTTTAGGAGAAATCATTTTTTATAAATTTTTTTTTACTAATTTTTATATATAACAATCAATTTAAAATTAATAATTAATAAAATATGAAATGTAAATCTTATTTTAAGTTAATTTATCATTTATATTTAATATAATTAATATCATGATCAAGATTATATAAAAATTTCCAAATAATTATTAATGCTTAAACTTTATACATATATATATAGTTCAGAATATAAATAATATTGAAAATACTATTTTAATGTCTATTCATATTTCTACTTATTTAAAACAAACCATTATTTATATTTCCTTTTTTATACATATTTAGAAAAATTTTAAAAAATAATTTCCACTTACACTTTAGTTATTAAAATTGATTTTACAATATATTTTAATATTTTTAATTTATTCTTCTTTTCCTTTCAATTTTTTATTATATTTATATAATTTTGATAAAATAGGTCGTCTTAAATTCATATTACTACTGCATCTATTTGGTTCTTTTTTTTTATCAGTTTCTTTAAAAGTAAATTTCATTTCTTTTGGAATATAATTATCAGTGCACATTTTTGGAGTTCGTTCTCCATTTTGTATTTTTTTAATTATTGTACTACTATTATTTTTATTTTTAATTAAAGGAAAATATTTTTTATGATTTTCATTTTTAAAACTATTTTGAAGTATTTGTAATTCATTGGAAAAATTACTTATATTACTCACAGAAAAATTTATTGGTTTTAAATTCGTTATCATAGTTGATTTCCTTAATGGAGATAATGAATCTTTTATTTTAGTTCCTTTTTCATCTTGAGGTGGAGAAGGAAGATCTTTTATTGATTTTAAATTTATTTTATATTCTGTATTTCTCATATATTGATTTTCTACACATGCACAATTTCCCATTTATAATAAAACAAAGAAATGAATTATTTTGAAAAATAAAAAAGATAATTTTATTATAATTAATACATTATTTTAAAATATTATTTAATAGAAGAAATCATAGTTAAAAATAAATAATAAAGAAAAAAATCAACATCATTTTATTTTAATTTTTTTCTCAATGATATATAACTCTTTTTTTAAATATAAAAAAATAATATAATTATTATTTATTATATAGTTTTTTTCATTTTTTTCATTTTTTTATATAAATATGAACTTTCTTCACTTACTCTAAATCTGAAAATTTCAGTAAAAACATTTCCAGATCTTAAAGAACAAATACAAACATTATCTGAACTAATTGAACATTGTCCTTCATAAGTTTCCATATCAATTTTTCTTAAATAATTAAATTTTCTACCATCTAAAACTGCAACATTAGAAGCTCCTTTAACTCTTATTTTAAATTTATAATCAAATCCTTTTCTTAAAAAAGTTGTTTTTGGTTCAATTAAATGAGTATTATCATTATCATAACAAATTTTTTTATTCATTTTATTTGGGAATATTTTATTATAATCAGGAATAATTTTAGATTGAAATGTACTATAATTTCTTCCTCTAATTTTAGGTAATTCTAAACTTTCAGTTTGAGGTCTTTGTCTTCTATTATAACTTTCATTAGGATTTAATTTATATTTATGTAATAATTTTATATAATTATCATCAGAATATTTTATTTTATATTGTAAAAAAGGAGCATATAATAATTCTGAAGAATAATTTGTTCTTATTAAAATATTCAAAATATATTCTCCTTTTCCCGGAAAAGAAGGTTCTAAATTAAAAATTTTAGTAGAATCATCATAAGTATATTTAACTTCTCCTAATTTATCTTTTCCATTTGAATGATATAACTCACCTTGAACAACAGCATCTTTAACTTTAATTTTTATTGATAAATTATCTTCAGTAATTTTAATAAAAGGATAATCATGACTTAAAATTTCAATATCATAATCATAATAAGCTTTATAAAAATTACCAAAATTTAATAATCTTTTATTCATAAATTGTTTTTCAGTTAATGTTTTTTCTGTTTTTTGCCAATCATCATCTTTAGGTCTATGAGTTAAAATAAAATATTCAGGAAAAATTAAAAAATAATAAGGATTAAAATAATCTTTTTCACTTTTTGATAATTCATAAGGTAAATCTATAATTCCTCCTGAACCTAAAACTATATCAATAAAATACCATTCTCCTTTTATAAAAATACTTTCCCAAAAATGATTATACTTTGTTTTTGAAATATCTTTTAAAGGAGGAAGTAATTTAGTAAATCCTTCAATTCTTCTATATTTTAAATTTTTTTTTTTACAAAAATATTCAAATAAATTACAAAAACCTAAACTTAAAGCATTACCTGTTATATATACATTTTCAGCTGATTGATCATATTTATTATCTTTCTTTAATTCATAACCTTTTATATCATATCTTATATATTGACATATATAATAAAATATCATTAAATAAGTATCTAATTCACTATGTTTTCCTTTATATTTACAAATATAGTCAGAAACTACTTCCAATGAATTTTCTTTTTTTTTTGGACATTCTTTAAAATAACGTTGAAATCTTTTTTCATTTACTAAATTTTTTAAAAATATTATTCTTGGAATTATATCATTTGGAATTCCATTTCCTTTTTTTTTATTTGGTAAATAAATTCTTTCTGGAGATTTTGAACGTGATCTTGATGATTCTCTCATTTTTTGGTATGTTGTTAAATTAAATTTTTTGTTAAAAAAACCTTCAAATTTAGTTAATCTATCTATTAAATCTTGATTTCTCCTATTTTTACTAAATTCTGGCATTGTTGATGATAAATAATTTGATGCATTAGTATTTACTCCTGAACTATTAAGTGTTTCGTGATGCATTTTTATTCTTTTTTAAACAATTTTATTTACATTAAAAATTTATTTTTTTTTTTAAGTTTTTTCTAAATTAAATTATTATATTCATTCTATTTGGATAAATTTTGTAAAATAAATAATTTTTTATTGAAAATGAAAAAATTTTCCTTCTAATTTAATATTAAATGGAAAATGAAATTAATGATGATGATAATAGTATAAAAATAGTTTTTAATTCAAAAAAAAGAAATAATAATTTCCAATATAAAATAGAAATTTTAGAAGAAAAAAATGCAAGTTCATTTGCCAAAATTATAGAATTATTAGAAAATGATGAAAATGAAAATTTATGCAAAGAACAAGAAATAAAATATGATGATTTATCAAATTATTCAAATAAAGAATTTTTAGAATTAGTATTAAGTAAATGTCCAATGTTAAATATTTATAAAATTAATAAATCATATCATATAAGAATGTTTTTTAATAAAAATTTAATCAAAAAAAGATTTCCAAGTTTAAATCAATGTATTATGGAAAGAAATAAAATTTTAAAGAAATTAATGCATACTGAAAAAGGTTTTAAAGAAAAATTATTAAGAAAATATTTAGTATCAATAAAATCAAAAAGATTACTTAATTAAATATTAAAAAAAAATTAAAATTTATTGACTTTAAATTATTCCATATTAATGCCTAAAATTTGTAAAAATTTTTTTCCTTTCACATTATTATTTTTAAAATGTTTTTCTAAATCAATATATTTTTTAATTTTATCTTTAAATAATTTAGCTAAAACTTTATTTGCACATAAATTAGCAGCAATATTTTTTTTATTATTTCTTACTTCTTCATCAATATTTAAGCTTTTAATAATAATATTAGCACAATTAAAAGATTCTCTTTTTTCAGAATCTTTAAAAGTTTTAACTTTAGTCATAAAATTAATACTTATTTGTAATTTTTTATAATTATTTCTTATTGTTTCTATTATTGTTAAAGGAGAATATTTTAATTCTTTAAAAAAATCATTTACTATTCTATCATCTCCAATTTCAACATTTTTATAAGAAATTTCTTCAATATAATCAATTTCTGGATATTGTAAAATATCAGTATATGTATAAATTATATTTTTTTGAGTTAAATCCAAAATAGAATTATTTGATAATACTTTATTTGGATTTTGTTCTGTTTCTGATTCAAATATTTTTTTTTTTTTTTCATCTTTATCTGGGGATTTATTAATTATTTTAAGATTGTTATTTTCTATTTCATTTTTTATTATTCTCTGTCTTCCGTTGTTTTCTGTTTTTTTTTCCAAAGAATTATTTTTAGAAATATTATGATTATTTTTTTTATTGTTATTTATATTTTTTTCTTTTAAATGATTATTTTTATCTTGTATCTCTCTTCTTTGAGTAGGAATTTTTAATTTTTCAATTTTTTCTCTTTTTCTCTTTGAATTTAATAAATCATCTTTTTCGAATTCTTTTTTCTTTAAATTTTTTTCTTCATCATCATCATAAATTAATATTATTGAATTAGAATTATTTTTATGATTATTATTAATTTGATTATTAATATTTCCATTATTCTTAATATCTTTCTTATAAATTAATTCTTTTTTTTTATCTTTATGTTTAATAATATCATTTAAATTTTTTTTTAATTCATTTTTTTTATTTTCTATTGCCTTTTCTATTTTTAAAATAATATCATAAATATTATGATAATCTTTTCCATATCCTTTTTTTTCCATAATTTCTTTAAGTTGATTTAATCTAAAAGGTTTAGATAAATACATAAGTTTATTATCATAATTATAAAAAAGAAAATTTCCATTTGATAAAGGTAAAGATATATAATTATTATCTATATTATTATTTGTATTGTCCATTCTCTTTAAAGAACTTTTTTTTATTTACTAATAAATTATAAATTGGTCAATTATAAGATGGCAAATATAAAAAATAAAATTATTTGAAATTAAATTTTAAAAAAATCATTTTTGGAAATGAGAAATAACAATTATGAAAAAAAGAAACTTTAAAAGATTAAATAGAAAGAAAGATTTCAAAACTTAAAATAGGAACAAGAAAAAGAAGTTAAAATTATAAAGGATTTTATTCCACAAGGAATAGAAAATTCAAAAAAATTTAAAGTGAATAGGAATCGAATAAAAATAAATAAATTTTTATTATTGATAACAAAAAATAGATTTATTTTTTTATTTATAAATAACATTAAACTATATTAAATTTCAACAATAACTTTCCATATTTTTATTTATAATAATATGTTTTGTTTTTTTATTAGTAATTTTGATAATATAATTATTAATCTTTTTTTCAAATATAATTTAAAAATTAAAAATTGATTTATTATTTATATTAATTATTATCATTTGTCAATTTTGTAAAATATTCATAATGAAGAAAAATTATTCTTAGAGTTATTCATTTAAGTCTAAAAAACTTATATCTTCATATGATATATAGCTTTTATCTTCATCTTCATCATCATTTGTAGTAAATGAAGAATAATGTTCTTTATTAATTATCTTTGTTTTTGAAATTTTAGCATCTGTAGAAGTACAAATTTGATTTAAATTTTTAGAAATAATTTTTTTGATATGGTATTTATTTGGTGAACTATATTCTTCAATTGGCAATTCGATGATATTTTTATTCTCTTTTTGTTTTTGTGACATTAATGTTTTTATATATTTTAAAATTGTAAATATTTATTATTATATTTATGTAATTATTTATTTAGAGATATAATTAATTTTGAGAAAAAATTATATCCATTATATAAATAAATAATTAATTTTACTTCTCTATATTTCTCATCAAAATTATTTTAATTAATGAGCTTAGACAAGAAGCTTTTAATATTTTATAATTTAAATATTGAGCTTTTAACTCATTTAAAAATAATTTTATTTGGTAATAAATTTAATTGTTTTTTTTGGATTAAAAAATTTATTTTTATTATCTATTTAATAAACATTTAAATAATAAAAATCCTTAAATTTAAAAAATGAATCAAATAATATTAAAAAAATCTTTTAAAATTTTATAAAAAACCATTATAGACATTTTTTGGAATAGTTAAAAAAAAAATAATTTAAATTTATAAGATTGGTTTAATCTAATTCATAAATGAATTTTAAAAACCAAATCTTTTTTATATACTCTTAATTACTTAATGTTTATTTTTAAAAATAAATTGGAAAAAAAAATCTATATAGTAAAATAATTATTTAAATATTCCATTCCTTCATCCTATATTACACAATAACAAACAAAAAAATGTTGGGATAATATATACAATAATCAAATTTTTTTTTTGAGAAAATTTTTCCATCAACTTCACATATTAATGTGAAAACCATTTTTTTCATCATTATCAAACAATTTTTTACTATTATTTAAAAATGAATAATTATTATTATATTTAAAATAAATTTTCTTTGGAGTATTATTATTTGAATTATTATTAGAATAAAATTCTCCTTCAGAAAGAGTACTATCAGAATTATAATCACCATTTGTAATTTCTTCAAAAATTTTTAATCTTTTTCCAAAATGAATACAATTTTTAATAAATAACTGAATATAAAAATAGGGAAGAATAATGTCCGTTAACTTCCTTTCATCATGTTTAAAATTACATCTTGTTCCATAAGAACAAAAACCATATTTTAAAAAAGAACTACATGGTTTTTTTTTATAATTTGAATTAAATTCTTTATTATTTAATTCATGATTTCCATGAGCAAATCTACATTTATTTCCATAAACACAAAAATCAGTTTCCATCCAATTTTTACATAATTCGGTTTTATATTTTGGATCTTTTAATCTTTCTTCTTCAAAATTTACCGGTTCTAAAGCATCTTTTTTCATTTTTGGTTTTTTTTTCTTTCCATTGATAGACAGTTTTTTATTCATTAACTGTTAAATAATTGATAAAATTTCACATATTATCCAAAAAAATATTTTCTTAAAAATTTTAATTTTTTGATTAATTTTTTTTTTAATCAAATATTAGAATATGATTAATCATGATAATAATAATAATTTTCATAATCAAATTTTAGATATTGATTGTTCTATTCCTTGTCATCCTATAATTAAAACTTTAAGTTCTTGTCCAACTAAAATTATTAATTTTGAAAATCCTACTTCTGAAGATTTATATGAAATTTTAATGATAATTTTATCTTTAAGTCCTTATCCTGCAAGTTTCATTATTTTATTATGTGGAACTTATTATAGAACTACAAGAAGTATTTTAATTCTTTTAATGGTTTTAATTCAAAATTTTATGGTTGAATTTTTAAAAAATAATTTAAGAGATCCAAGACCTAATTATAAATGTAATCATCAATTTGGAAATCCTTCTAATTATACTTGTTTTTATACTTGTATAATTATGTGGTTTATTTTAGAAGATTTTTTTACTGAAAAAAAATATCAATTTAAATATAAAAAATATTTATTTCCTTTATTTATTGCATATCCTTTTATTATTTATAGTAGATATTATTTATTATATCATACAGTTGAACAAATTATTACTGGTATTATTTTAGGTATTTTTGTTGCTATTGTTTGGTATTTTTTAAGTATTAAATTTATTTTAAAATCAGAAAATCCATTAAAAAGAATATTTTATAAAATGGAAATTATAAATACTTTAACTGGGGATTTAATTGGAAATATTGATATTGATAATTTACCTTTAGATGATGATTTTTTAAAACAATATCAAAATTTATTAGAAAAAAATGAAAAATTAGAACATTTAAAACAAAATTTAAGGAAAATAACTAGGAATATAAAAAATATGGATTTTATGAAAGAACAACAAAAAATGATGTTTATGAATGAACAAGATGAAGATTAGTTTTCTATTAAATAAATTTGTTTATTTTATCTATTAATATTTATTAAACTATAAATTAGTTTTTTACTATAAATAAAAATTTTAGATTTTTTATTTTGGAAATAAACTAACTTTTGGTTTTCCTGTTGATGAATTAATATCTTCTTTTTTTTCTTCTTTTGTTTCCTCTTTTGTTTTATTTTTTTTTTCTTCTTCAGCATTTTCATTTAAAGTTACATTTTTAATTTGAGAAAAAATATGTTCAACTTCTTGATTAAAGGCATTTACAATTTTATTTTGTTGAGAAAAATATTTATTCATTACATCATGAATATCTATTCCCAAAATTTTTTTTAATCTATGATATTCTTCAACTAATTTTTCTGTATAAAATCCATAATTTAATTTTAATTGATATACACTTTCTGTTTCTTTAGGAATCATTTTTAAAAAAGCTAATTCTTTATTTTTTTTAATTGCAAGAGCATCAATAATTTCAGAAGTATTCATTTCCCATTTTGAAACTTCTACTCTTTCAAATAAATATAATTTTCTATTTTGTAATTTTTCTTCAGCTTTATAATAATTATTTTTATAATTTTCTACTTTTTGACCATATTCTTTTATAACATTATATTCTTTTTTAAAAAATTTAAATAATTCTCTTAAATTTACTTCAATTAAATCAGATTGAACTTTTATAGAATCACTCCAATTACTTGTAAAATTTTTTAAATTTTCATAACTATTCATCATATAATCATCATTAGCAAATTTATTTTTTGTTAATTTATCAAAAATATTTGAAAGATTTTTTAAAACTACACTCATATTATCCATATAATATTTTAAATCTTTTAAATAAGATGATAATTGTTTAAATAATATAACATTAATCTCAGAATTATTTTTAACTTTCGTAATAAAATTTTCATTTTCTGGATTTAAAATAACTTTTTCTTCAGCATCTAATGATTTTATTTCATTTAAATTATTTGGTATTTTTAATTTATTATAAACATTTTTTTTATTATTAAATTCATCATCTTTATTTATACTAAGAAAATCATAAACAATTTGTGAACTTTTTAATAAAGGATCTTTTAAAATATAAATTAAAAATTTTTCTAAACTTCTTATTCTTTTATTTAAAAATTCATCACCAAATCTATCTCCTGAATTTCTTATTTTAGAATATTTAGGAATTACTCTTTGAGGAAATACAATAGCTAAAATATTTCTTAACCATTCAAAATCATTAAATCTTCTTCTAACACTTAAATTTAAAGGTTGTGTTGTTATTAAATATGTTATATATGATTTACTAAAAAGTCCTCCTTCAACTTTTTTAGGTTGATCAATTTTTATTTCTATATTTTCTAAATCTGTTAATGCAGTTTTTTCGATATGAACACAATCTATTTTTGTTAATAAAATTTCATTTTTTACAACATATTTTGCAACTAATTCTTGACGAGATAAATTTTCTATTTTAATTTTATTTTCTTCTTCTTTTTTTTCTTCTTCTTTATTTTGATTTTCATTTTCTTTTTTTTCTTCTTTTTTTTCTTCTTCTTTTTTTTCTTCTTTTTTTTCTGTTGTCACATATTGTTTTTCTTCTTTTTTTGGTTCAGGTTTTTCTTCTTTTTTAGAAGAAGTTTTTAATTGAATAAATTCATCAACACACTATAATTATTAATAAATTTATATACTTGTTTTAAATCATTTAAAGAATAATTATTTATGTCAGTTGCATTTTCCCCATTTAATCCAATTAAATAATTCATAAATTCATTTGCATCATAACCACAATCTAAAATTTTTTCTCTTAAATAATTTTGTTTGATTTCCGTTTCATCAGTCATATTTTTAAATAAAAAGAATAAAAGAAAAAAAAAAATAAATTCATTTAAAAAAATAAGAAAAAAATATAATAAAAAAATTAATAAAATAATAAAAAGTAACTTTTGTAAATTTTATTAAAAAAAAAATGCCAAAACTCGTTGAAAAATCAAAAGCAACAGATTTAGATGATAAAAAAGTAGGAACAAAAGATAAAGATTCAACTCAACAACTTCCAAATACAAATCCAATAGTAAATGTTCCATCAAATAATCAGAAAAAAGTAAAATTTGAATCTTCAAAAAAAAAAACTGATGATTTAGTAAAACAATTAAATAAACTTAAAAATCAAATTTCTGAAAAAAAACAAGAAACTCTTGAAAAATTAAAAGAATTTAATCAAGAAATTGAGTTAAAAGATGAAGCTATTAATCAATTAACTATTGATAATAAACAATTATTTAAAGAATTAAATAACATTAAAAATGAAGTAGAACAAAAAGTCAAATTTGCTAAATATTATAAACCTAAAGAAGAACAATTAGATAATGAAATTAAACAAATAAATATAGATATTAAAGTTTCTGAAAAAGAAATTCAAAATTCACAAAAAGCAATTCATTATGTTTTTGAAAAAGAAAAAAAATATTTAGAAAATTTTTTAAAGAAAAATAATCAAAAAGTTTTAAATAATTTAGAAAATGAATTAAACCAATATAAAAACAATTTAAAAAAAAATGAAGATAAATATTTAGAATTAAAAAGACAAACAGCAACTCATCAAACATGTGCAAGAAAAATAAAAGATTTAAAAGAAAGAATAAATAATTTAGATAGTCAAATAGATTTTGAAAAAAAATATTCTACTAAAATAAAAAATGATATTTTAACTTTACAAAGAGAAGAAAATATTGATTATATAGAAGAAGAATCAATGGATGAAAGATATAATAAAAAAAATAATAGATATAATAATAAAAGATATCAAAAAAGCAATTATATGAAAAGTAGAGGAATTTCTTTATCTGGAATTCCTAAATCAAAATTATATAAAATTAAAAATGATTTTTTTGATGCTAAAGAAGTTCAAAAAAATAGAGAATTAAATAAAAGCATTGAACCTATTTGGAAAGAATTAGAAATGGTAAATAATAGATTTCAAAAACATTTAATTGAAAGTAATTCAAAAAAAATTTATAATAGTGAAAGTAATTATTCAAATAATTTATTCAATGAAAAAGAAAAAAAAATTTTATGTAAATTAATTCCTTTGGAAAATTTAGATATTTTTTCTGAAAGATTTAATACTCTAGAAAGAGAAAAAAATGATCTTAAAGATTTATTAAATAGTAATCAAAGTAAAAAAGATCAATTAGAAGAAAATAAAAATCAAATTGAATATAATACTTTAAAAATGAAAGAAATTAATAAAGATAATATCTTTATAAAAGGAAAAATAACTAAATTAAAAAATGATTTACAAGAACTTAAAAAAATATTAAAAGATAGAAATTCAAAATTAAAAGAAATTAATTTTCTTTATAATATTAAGAATAGGGAACATTATCAATTATCTTTACATTTAAAGAAATTAGAAGAACAGATTGAAAAGAAAGAATTAGTTTTACAAGAACAATATAGAAAAGAAGAAGAAGAAAAAAATAATTTTAGTGAAAATAATGAAGGTGAAGAAGAAGAAAATGATAATTCTATTGAAAAAGAACATCATGATGAAAATAATGATGAAGATAATTAATCAAAATGAAAAAATTAATAAATAAATATATTTTTCTTTTATTTAGTTTCAGAATTATTATATATAAAATATAGGAAAAACATAATGTGTTTAAATTATAATTTTTTAAGATATTTTATGAATAAAATTAAATAATTTTTAAATTATTTCTAAAATTTTTGTTAACTTACTATAAATTAGAAAATAGAAGAAAGCTTTTTCATTATAATAGATCAATCTATAAATATAATTAAAATTCATAAGCAAAAAAAAGTGAGTATTTAGTTTAAATTTTATTTTATAGTTAAGAAATAAGAATTTAATTAATAAAAAAAATAAGTAGAAAATATATTTAAAAAAAACAAATTAACACTCAATCATTAAATAAATAATAAAAAAATAAAATTCAGAAAAAAAACAATTAAAAAAAATCATTCATAAAAAATTTTTATTTAATTTTTTAATTAAATAATATTAAATATAAATAATAATTCAATATTTGCTTTTTTAGATTATAAAAAAAAAAAATGAATAATAAACCAAATACAAATAATCCTCAACCAAATTCAAACCCAAAATCCAATCAAAACCCTCAACAAAATCCTCAACAAAACCCTCAAGAAAACCCAAACCAATTAACTCAATATAAAAACGCCTTAAAATATGCATATGATTTATTTATGAACGGAACAATAGATTACAAAAATTTTTCTTTAGAATTAGCATTAGACAAATTTGAAAAATCATTAGACATAGTAAACAAAGCATATCCACATATAGTAAATGATATAAATTTAAAAACAACAACAGATAAATTTTTAAATCAATTAAATCAATATATAAAAACAACAAAATTCCAAATAAAAAACAAATACGAATACAAATCAACAGCAGGATTTGCAAATGAAGACGACTACAAAAAAAAAATATATTTCGTAAAGGACCCAAATTTCCAAAATAATCAAAACACAAATAATCAAAACATAAAACCAAATCAAAACACTCAAAATCAAAATAATCAAAATTCTCAAAACAATAATAATCAAAAAAAAGATGACAAAGGAACAGTAGTAAGTAACGATTTACGTGAGAAAGTATTATCTGAAATAGTAGATTCAAAACCTGGAGTAAAATTTTCAGATGTTGTAGGTTTAGAGGGAGCTAAACAAATATTAAAAGAAATAATAATAATACCAAATTTAAGACCTGATCTTTTCACAGGACTTCGATCACCTCCTCGAGGACTTTTATTATTTGGTCCTCCTGGAACAGGAAAAACAATGATAGCAAAAGCAGTTGCAACAGAATGTCAATGTACATTTTTTAATATATCAGCATCATCATTAACTAGTAAATATCTTGGAGAAAGTGAAAAATTAGTTCGAGCACTTTTTGAATTAGCATTTGAAAAAAATCCAAGTGTAGTATTTATAGATGAAATAGAAAGTATATTATCAAAGAGAAAAGAAGATGAAAATGAAGCAATGAAAAGATTAAAAACGGAATTTTTAATACAATTCGATGGAGTTGGAAGTAGTCAAGAAGCAAGAGTATTAATAATTGGAGCAACGAATCGTCCTTTTGATTTAGATCCTGCAGTTATTAGAAGATTACCTAAAAGAGTTTATATTGGTCCTTTTAATGCAGAAGAAAGAAAATTTTTTATTAAAGAAATTATCAGTCAAAATGATAATACTATCACTGATGATCAATATCTTAAAATTGCAGAATTGTGTAATAATTATTCTAATAGTGATTTAAAAGAATTGTGTAGAGAAGCTGCTTATGAACCACTCAGAGAAATTAGCTCTAATGTTCAAAGCCTTGAAAAAGTTAATAAATTAAGACCCATTTGCTATGAAGATTTTGTTAAAGCTGTTAAGAAAGTTAGAGGGACTCTTACTAAGGAAGTTTTAAATGAATTGCAAAAGTGGAATAATGAATTTGGGGCTTTAAATTAAATTTTTTTTTATTTATTTTTTGGAGAAAAATTTTATTTTTTTAATTTTTTGTTTTTTTTTATTTTTATTTTAATTGATTGATTTTTTATTTTTTTAATATTTTAATTTATCATTTAAATTTTATAATTTTTTTTTGCTTGGAAACTTTAAATTTATTATGTCGAATAAAGCAATTATTGGCGATTATATTGTTGAAAAAACATTGGGACAAGGTACTTTTGGAAAAGTAAAATTAGCAATTCATTCAATAACAAAGGAAAAAGTTGCAATAAAAATTTTAGAAAAATCAAAAATAAAAACTAAAGAAGATCAAGAAAGAGTATATCAAGAAATAAATTGTTTGAAAAATATTAACCATATTAATATAGTTCAATTATATGAAATAATAGAAGATTCTAAAAATTATTATTTAATAATAGAATATATACCTGGAGGTGAATTATTTACTTATATAATAAAAAATGAAAAATTAGATGAAGAAACTACATCTTTTTTTTTTTGTCAAATAATATATGGTATAAAATCAATTCATGAGAAAAAAATATGTCATAGAGATTTAAAACTTGAAAATATATTATTAGATGAAAATGAAAAAATTATCAAAATAATTGATTTTGGTTTAGCTAAAATATATAATGATTATTTATCAACTCCTTGTGGATCTCCTTGTTATATTCCTCCAGAAATAATAAAAGGTTTAAAATATGATTCTTTATCTGTTGATATTTGGTCTTCTGGAATTTTATTATATGCTATGTTATTTGGTTTTTTACCTTTTGATGATACAAATGATACAATATTATTTAATAAAATAGTAAATGATAAAATTGAATTTCCAAATGATTATTCAATCTCTTCTCAATGTAAAGATTTAATAATTAAAATACTTGAAAAAGACCCTAAAAAAAGAATTAATATTAGAGATATTTTAAATCATAGTTTTTTACAATATGGAAAATCAAAATATTTTGAAATTCAAAAAATTTATGATTCATTTGATAAAAATTTAATTATTAATTATATGGAAAATTTTTTAAATATTGATAATAAAGATAATAATATTCAGAACAATATTAAAGATAATAAATTCAATAAAATTACTGCTATATATAAATTATTAAAACAAAAATTAATTAAAGGAGAATTTGATATTCAACAAAATAATGAAAAAATGAAAAAAGCTATTTCATATAAAAATGAAAAGAAGGAATCAAAAAAGAAAAAAAATTCAATATCTTCTACAAATTCAATAATGAATGATTTAAATGATGCAATAAAAGAAGGAAATATAATTCAAAAAGATAATAAATTAATAATCAATAATTTTAATATGAATGTTATTTCTCATGGAAATAGTGATAATATAAATATTGATAATAATAAAAAGAAAACTCAATTTAATCATTTTATAAATTTATTAAAAAAAATAGATACGATAGAAAAAGTAAAAAAATCAAGATCAAATACACCAAAAAATAAAAAAGAACAATTTCTTTCAAATTTCTCAAATATAAATACAAATTATAATACAAAAGGGAATAATACTAAATTAAATTCATCTAATAAAGAAATGAAAATTCATAAAATAAAAAAGAAAAAAAGTTATAAAAATGAATATAATAATAATGTAAATATTTTTTCTTATTATAAAAAAAATAATGTAAATTCAAAGGTAAATTCAAAATTAACAGAAAAAATTCTTTCAAATAGTCTTAATAATAAAAGAGGAAAATCAAATGAAAGTAAACATAATAAAATGAATAATTTCTTTATGAAAACTTTAAATACAAGTAGTCTTTCAAAAAATAAAAATAAAAAAATAAATAAATCTAATGGTTTAAATGATGAAAAAAAACAATTAACAGATGGAAATATAGATAATTATAAAGCATCAAATAAAAAAATAAATCAAAGTTTAAATTTTCAAATTTTAAACAATCCAAACTCAAAAATAAAAATGAATAAATCTTCATTAATAAATAAAAAAAAAATGAACACATATATTATTAAAAATTTTTTAAATAAAAATTCAAAATATTTAAATCAAGAAAAATCACCAAAAAATTTTATAAATAAAATTAATTTAACTGAAGAATTATCTCCTGGAAAAACAGAAAAAAATAAATTTTCAATTTCTTTAAAAAATAAAAATTTAATTCCAACAATAACAACATCTAGAAATAGGAAAAAAAAAACAGGAACAAAAACTTCTTTAAATGATTTAGAAAGAAATTCTAAGAAAAAACTTTCTACTAAATCAACACCTGAAAAAAATATAAAAAATAATAGATATGTTGATTTTACTATTTGTTCTACTAAACATAGTTTAATTGAATTATGTATTGGATTTAGAAAATTTTGTAAATCTAGAAATTTAGTTTTAATTGAAAAAGATAAAATTAAATATACTATTCTTTTAATTGAAAATAAAAAAATTGTAATTGATATTTTTAATAAAGATGGAATGAATATGGTAAAATTAACAAGAGAAAAAGAAAATTATTCAGAAAGTATTATTAAACAAATTATAGTTGAAGTTGTTTTATAATTATATTAATTTTTATATTAATTATTTATTTATATTTATTTATTAATTTATTAATTTAATTTGAAATGAAAAATATTTTATTTTTAAATTTTGGAAAATATAATATAAAAGAAAAATTAAATATTATTTAAATAATGTCCCAAGCAAAAGAATTAACTCCTGATACAAAAATAAGATTACTTCTTTCTTTAATAAATGATGATGGATTTGATAAATTTGATAAATCTTTTAATAAATTAATGACAAGATTTTCAGAATTTTATAACTCATATTCCAAAGATATAATAAATTATTTAACAAAATCAATTTTATTTATCCCTCTTAAAGCTAAAATTTATACTTTTGCAATATATCAATTTAATAAAAATGATATTTCAAAACAAGTATTTGAAGAAATAATAAAATATGTGACAAAAAATAATAATGATTATTTTATTTTATTAAGAGTTTTTCTTTTTTTTATTCAATGTATAATTCTTAAAATTATTCCTGAAAATAATTATTTAGATTTTATTAATAGTTGTATTACTAAAAAAAATAATTCTTCGCTTTGGTACATTATTAAAAGTATAGTTATATTATATGATAAAAATAATGAATGTGAAATAATAAAAAAATCAATTGAATTAATAAATGAATCAAATTTATTTCAAGAAAATTTATTATGGGAAACCATTTATAATTATTTAATTGTTGATACTGAAAAAAAAATTAGAGGATGTTATCTTGATATTAAAAAAGATGAAATTGAGTTTGATAATTCTGATTTAATTAATCCTTTTGAAAAACTTGAAGAAATTAATTATGAACATTTAGATTTTCCAAAAGATATTGATTATGAAATTATATGTGATAAAAACATTATAAATTATGAAAATTATCATTATAGACTTATTCTTTCTGATATTTTAAGTGGATTAAAAGATAATTATCAATTATGCGAAAAATATTTAGTTAATGTATTACAATTTTATAATATTGAATCAAATTCAGAAAATACTATTCAAATGATTTTAAATAATTTACCTCCTGTAATTTTATCATTAATTTTGTATTCCTTAATTAATCAAAGTGATATTATGTTTTATTCTTCAATATCAGTTAATATTTTAAAAAATAAATCTTCATTATTTATAGAAAATGATGAAAAAGATAAAGAAACAAATAAATTTACAAAATATATAGTTACAATATTACAAAATGAGAATTTTCTAAAATCTCTTTCATCTATTCAAATTAAGAATTTAGTTGAATTTATTTCTTTTTATCTACCAAATATAACTAATAGTAAAAATGATATATTAAATTTAAGATTAGTAAATCAATCAAATATTTATAATAATTATTATTGTAAATGTTTATGTAATAAAATTTGTTCTTTAATAACAAAAGAACAATTTATGAAAATAACTTCAATCTATAATGATAATTTTTTATTAAATATTTCAGAAGAGCCAAAAATTGAAGATTCACTTAAACAAAGTGATAATTTTAAAATAATGTCAGAGAATATAAAAAATAAGAATCTTTATATTGATTTTGAATCATCTTTGACAAATAAATCAAATGAAAATGAATTATTATATAATTTTATTTCTGCAATAATTTATAGTAGAAGTAAAACATTTAGTCATTTAAGTAAATCAATAATTTTATATACAAATACAATTAAAGATATGTGCAAAAATAATAAAGATGAAAAAGAAAAAATTATAATTAAATCAATTTTTGACTGTTATGAACATTCAACAACTCATATAATATTTTTAATTGGAGCATTTTTAGATAATTTATTAATTTCACATTCAAATGTTATTAAATTTATTTTTTCTGAAAAATTACTTCAAAGTAAAGAATATATTATAAATTGGGTATATTATGATTTAATTGAATTAATATTAAAAAGTTCAGAATATTTATATGATAGAACAGGAAAAATTTTAAAAGATGAACAAACTAATTTAGCTGAAAGTAATGAAGATTCTAGAAAAAATATTATTGAAAAAATTGAAATTTTAGAAGAATTATATAAAGGATTAAATATTGAAAAGAGAAATTTACCTGAAAAAATTCTTCAAAATTTTATTGGATTATATGATACTAGTGAAAAATTAGGTGGAAAAGAATTAAAAGATTTTGTTAAAAAAATAATTGAAAATCAAGTTAATAAATTTCTATTAAATAAATTAATTGATGAAGAACAAGCTAATAAATATTTATTAAAATAAAGAAAAAATAAACAAAAAAATAAAAAAAATAAAAAACAAAAATTTTTAAATTTTATAAAAAAAAAAAATTATTCTATTATATACAATAATTTATTTAAAAAAAATACTTTTTTTGTAAATTATTATTTTCATCTTAATTAGTAACTATTTGATTTTCTCTTATAGAAGTACAAGTGCCTTTTAATTTATTTTTTAAAATTTGAATAGAATTATTTTTATTTTTAAAAGAATTAGTAATTTTCAACATAGGAATATTTTTGGAAAAATTTTTGATTAAAATATTTTTATTAGGAGAAGGAGAAATTCTGAATTTACTTTTACTTTTACTTTTTAAACTATTATTTTGTTTTAACATACTTTGATTTGGACTATCAGATTTAACACTATGAACAGGAGATTTAGATTTAACACTACAATCAATTTTAAATTTTTTCTTTTTTGGTAAAGGAATATAATTAATTTTTTTAATTAAATCATCATTTTTTTCTTTATTATCACTTTTATCAGAAGGTAATTTAATTAAATTTATTTTTTTAATATTACTATAACTTAAATTTCTACTTCCAATTCCAGTACTAGTAGATTCACTTCTTTCTAAAGAATTATTTTTTTTTAATATTTCAATTCCTTCAATAGCACTTTTATATTCTTCTTCTAAATTTTTTTCTTCATTATCAGTTGTTTTAAAAGTATAACCAATATATTCAATATCATTTCTTTTTCTATGTTTTGTTTCAGGAGGATAAAAAGGTTCTTTAACAGGAAATTTTTCAAAATATTTTATATCATAATCACTTGATAAATTAGGAATAAAAGGAGGTTTCATATTTAATAAATTATCCCAATCAATATCATTAAAAAAAGGATGATTTTTAATTTCTGAAACACCATTTTTTCCTAATCTTAAATTAGGATAATTTATCATTTTTTTAATTAAATCTTCAGCATTTTCACTTAATTTTATTTTTTTAGGAATTTCTAAAAATTTATCCCAATGTAATATTTTATAACAAACTCTATTAGTTTCTTTAGAACAAAAAGGAGCATAACCACATAACATTTCATAAAAAATAATTCCAACACTCCACCAATCAATTTCAGGACCATAACCTTTTTTATTTAATACTTCAGGAGCAACATAATATGCAGTTCCAACACAAGAATAATTTTTTTCATGTTTAAAATTATGATTTTCATCATTATTATTATTATTATTAAATTTTCTAATATTTATATCATTATTATATAATGAATCAGAAACTTTTGCAAGACCAAAATCACTTAATTTAATATGACCATTTTTATCTATTAATATATTATCTGGTTTTATATCTCTATGAATACAATGTAAATTATGTATTGATTCTACTGCTAATATAATTTCTGCTATATAAAATTTTGCTTCTTTTTCTGTTAATATATCTTTTTTAATTAATAATGACATTAAATCTCCTCCTGGTAAAAAATCCATTATTAAATATAAATAATCTCCTTCTTGAAAAGAAGCTTTTAAATCAACTATCCAAGGATTTTTTATTTTTGACATTAATAATTGCTCATTTCTTATATGAATTATTTGATTTTTTGTTTCAATTACACTTTTTTTTATTTTTTTCACTGCTACTATTTTTCCTGTTTTTTTTTCTTTACATACATGAACTTCTCCAAATGCTCCTCTTCCTATAATTTCTAAAGATTCATAATCTTGAATTGTTTGTTTTTCTCTTTTTTTTCTATATTTATTCATTTCTTTTTCATATATTTCTTTTTTTACTTTTTCTTTATCTTGTTCTGATATATTTAATGTATCTATTTTATCTATTATTCCATTCCATTCTAAATTCTTTAAAGATTTTAAATTATATTTTCTTTCAATGTAACTTTTTGTAATTATAACTTTATCATATGTTTTTTTAGATATTTTATTATCTTTTAAAAGATTTTCTAATGAAGAGTTTTTTTTCATTTTTTTTTTTTTTGAAAAAAAAATTATTTTTGTTAGATTGAATAATAATAAATGAAAAAAGATAATGATACTTTTTCTTGGATTGATGATATAATAATAAGACATAAAATGAAAGAACAATTTTGTGTTAAAAATTTTATTCCTAAAGAAAACCAAATTGAATATTTAATTAGAGAAAATTTAGAGTTAAAAAAAAAAAATTTAGCTTTAGAAGGATTAATTAATGAAAAAAATGATTTAAAAGAAGTTTATGAATTAAAACAAAAACAAATTTTATTAATGCAACAAAAAATAATTTCTTTAGAAAAACTTATGGATGAATATAATTTTATTCAAGAAAAAATTGATTTTATTTATAATAAACTAAGTTATAATATTAATTTAGATAATATTAATGTGGAAATGAATGTTAAACAAAAATTAAATTCAATTGAAAAAATAATTGATTCATTAAATTTACAAAATAATAAATATAAAGAAATATTTGAATTAATTGAAGAAAATCAAAATTATAATACTAATAAATTAAAAAATAATAAAACTCAAATAAAATATAATAATGATTATTTAATTTCTGAGCCTGATTTCCGAAAAATGAGAAATATAAATCATGAAATCGAAAAATATAAAAAAATAAAATACGATAGAAATAAAAGTTCAAAATCTCAAAAATCAAAGAAAAAAATAAAAATATAATTGTAAAAATTATAATTTTTAAACTTTTTTTTTTAAAATTGTTCGAACTAATTAAATATGATTAAAAATTAAATAATAAAAAAATAAAAAATTCCAATATTATTATTTATTTATTGTTTTTTCTTATGACAACATCCCCCTTTAATCCTATTTTCAAATTGTTTCTCATTTAATTGAAAATTTTCTTCTTTTACATTTTCATTAAATTCATCTTTAACATTTTCATAAACTTTATGAATTAATTCTAAAAAAGATTCTTGAACATTTTTATTTTCTTTAGCAGAAGTTTCAAAAAATCCAGTTTTTAATTTATTAGCTAATTCTTTTCCTTCTTCAAAACTAACTTTTCTTTCATCTTCTAAATCAATTTTATTTCCAACAATCATTAAAGGAATTTTAGAAACATCAACTCTTTGTTGAGCAAGTTCAATCCAATGTTCAATTTGAAGGAAACTTTTTTTATCAGTAACATCATAAACTAAATAAATACCTTGAGCATGAACAACATATTGTAATGCAATTTTTTCGAATCTTTCTTGTCCTGCTGTATCCCATATTTTTACTTTAACATTTTTATTATTTTCTAAAACTATATTTTTTGTTTTTAATTCATATGCTATTGTTGTTAAAGCATTCATATCAAATTGATTATCTATAAATACTTGAGTTAATTGAGTTTTTCCTACTTGAGAATTTCCTAATGTTATTATTGATAATACTGTTCTTTTTATATTTTCATCTTCTTGTTCTTCAAACATTTTTATTTCTTCTTTTGATTATATTATTTTTCAAATCTTTTTTTTTTATTTTTTAGTTAAATATTTTTATTTCTTTTTTTTTTTTTATGTTCTTTTTATTTATAAATTTAGTTAATATTTTTTTTATTTAAAAGTGGAATTTTATTTTCTTTTTTTTTAAATCTTTATTATATTTTAATAAATAATATTTTGTATGGTTAATATCTTCAATATCATTTGTTAAATTATCTATATATTTCATATTTGTTATTTCAGGTGAGTAGGTTTTTTTTATAATTGTCTTTATAGTAATTTTTCTTTTAATTGGTCTTGAAGATGAAACTCTATTGAAAAATCTATTAGGAATTATATCTTTTTTTGCTTGTAAATTTTGTTCATCTTTTAAAATTTCTCTTTCTTCTGCTAATTTAATTTCATTTTTCAAAGTATTTTTAAAAAAATCTTCACAATGTAATTTTACTTTTCTACTATTAAAAGTTTCATTATTAAAATCATTGGGAACTACTTTACTATTTAATAATCTTTTTTGAAATTTTAATTCTCTATCAAATTGTTCATCTAAAAATAACATTTTTTTCCTAAAATTGTTATTGAATATAAAATTATCAAATTTAATTCTTTCTATTTTATTATTTTTTTTTTTTTTCGATATCATTGTTTTATTTTTACTTGATATTGATGATTTTGAAAAACTCATTTTTCTAGAAGTATTTAAATTATTTATAATTTGAATACTTTCATTATGTAATGTTATATTTTTTTGGTGATAATTTATAGAATAATTTGAAGATTCTGTACAATTATGATTTTCATAAGATTTTTTTAATTTTGTGAAATATTTAACTTGATTATTTAATTTTATATTTTTAATTTTATTTTTCATTAAATTTTTTTCTTTTAATTCTTTTCTATCACTATTATAAGTATTATTAATACTATTATAAGTTATAATATTATTTGAAAAACTATTACTATTAATATTTTTATTTTCTTCATTATTTTGAGTAATATTAATTTCAATCCTTTCTCTTTCTCTTTGGGAATTTTTAATATTTATTATTTGTTTTTGAATCTTTTCTTTAGTTTCATTACTTAAATGATGTAATTCAATTTTTTTCATTTTATCAATAACTTTATTAAATTTATCTTCCATTAAATAATTAAGAACATGAATAGTTTTAGTAGTACTTCCAACTTTTTCAGAAAAAGGTTTTCCTTTAATATTATATAATAAATCAGGTTCATCATCATCAATTTCTTTAATTTTTAAATTTTCTAGATATTGTTCTAATCTTTCAAATCTTTTAATATTATTTTTTTTATCAAATATTAATTGTGGTTTTGGAAGAATTGATTTTTCAGGTTCTTCAATTAAATTATTAGCTTCTTTTTTAAAAAAATCAATTAATTGATTTCTTAATAATTCTCTTTTTTCCATATTATAAATTGTAATTAAAAATTCAACCATTGTTTTATTTGGAATTGCTTTTCCAAACCATTTTGCTTGTTTATAAGATTCATAAGCAGAATCATAATCATATTCATTTTCATTACAAACACCTAAATGAAAAAAACTTATTGTTATATTTAAAAATAAATTTTCAATTTTTTCTTTTTCTTTTTCAGTACAATCATTTAAATTAATAAGTGATTCTATATAATCATGATTTTCTAATCTTAATTCTAATTCTTTATAAGATAATTTTAAACATAATATTATATATCTTTTAGCAGTATCATAATTATCAGAAATTATATATAAACTAGATAAAAATAAATATATATCACATGCATAATGATATGAATCAGGAGAATAAACAAAATTTGAAGAATTTTTTATTAATCTTTCTCCTAATCCTAAAAATCCAAGAGAATCAAATAAATAATTTTGATATATACAAAATCTTGCATAATTATTACATTGTCTTAATAATAATGTTATTATTAATTCAACTTTACTTGAATAATATTTGTCTTTTTTATTTTTATTTGCTTCTTTCATAAAATTATTTAAATGTTTACTAAAGCTTTTTAAATATTTTTCTATATTTAATACTTTTTTGATATTATAATAATTTGAATCTAATTTTTTTTCTATTATTTCTTGATAAGAAACTAATCTTAAAAATAATATTTGCCAATAATAAGAAGTTTTATTATCTAAAATTAATGAATCTATAAATTTTATTGTTTTTTTATATTGTTGACTTTTAAAAATCTCTAAAGCCGCATTAAACATTTTTTTAGCTGTTTTTTCAATTTGAATTTTATTATCATCATCTTCAGAATTTTGTGAATTAATTTCTGATAAATTATGAAAACCATCCATTTTCTTTTTATAATTATTAGTTAAGAAAAAAATTAAAAATAATAAATAAATCTAAGCTTCATTTTTAATAATATTTTTTAATGGATTGTAAGGAAGCCACAAATAATTTAGAAGGAAATTTATATCAAAACAATTATGATCTTTCATCAAAATTATTAAAAGAAAAAGATGAAATATTAAAAGAAGGAAAAACAAAAGGAAGTTCTGATAGTAGTGATGATGATGAAAAATTAGATTTTAATTCAAAATATGATACAACAAAAAAAATTTATGAAGAAGATAGAAATACAAATAATTTTATATTTGAAAATCATTCTTTAAATTCTAAAAATGGAAATTATAATAAAGACATTAATAAAAATAAAGAAGCATTCAATAATAGAAAAATGTCTTCTCCTGTTTTTTCCTATTTCAATGGATTTGAAAAATATTTAATTGAAAGAAGAGAGAGTATCATTGATTTTTCTAAAAGTAATAATTTTATAAAAAAAGAAGATTTTTTGAAAAATAATTTATCCTATGGAAAAAAAATTAACGAAATGTATAGAACTCACTCATTTAATGGAATTAGTGATTTCAATCAACAAAATAATAATAATAATAATAATAATAATAATAATAATAATAATAATAATAATAATAATAATAATAATAATAATAATAATAATAATAATAATATTAATATTAATATTAATAATATTAATAATAATAATAATAATAATAATATTAATTTATTAAAAAATAATAACACTAATTACCAAATTTTACAAAATCAAAATCCTCAAAACTTTTATTCTTTATATCAACAACAAATATACAATAATAAATTTAATTATGAATGTAAGTTTATTATTTTAATATAAAATTAGTAAATTATTCAACTGAATCAAATATAAATAATTTAATTAATTCAAATAATAATGTATCTATGAATGTAAATAATTTATTAAATTTCAAAAAAAATATTAAAATTAAAAAAAAAGGAAAACCATTTACTGAAAGAAGTGGTGATTGGGTTTGTGGAAATTGTAAAAATTTAAATTTTGCTTTTAGAGTGTTGTGTAATAGATGTCATTTATCTAAAAATGAATCTGCTCAAATTATACTCACTCAATCAAATTGAAAATTTTTATTTTTCTTACAATTTGTTTATTCAAAAAAAATATATTGAAATTATAAATAGAATAAAATATAATTTTAGAATTTATCTTCCAAATTAATTAAAATTAAACCCCGTTTTTTTGTAGATTGTAATTTTTTAATTGCAATTTATTAATAAAAGTTTATATAATATAGATAAAAACATTTATGACTTTTTATAAAGCTTTTATATTTATTAAAATATTTTTATTATATAAATTTAAAACATACATAAACTCATATTATTAAAATTATTAAAATTAAAAATTAAATAAATTTAAAAAAGTAAAAGAATAACAATAAGAAAATATATATAATTCATTTTAATTAAAAATTTTTCCATTTAATATTTGATTAATTATTTGCCAATTTTTTAATAACTTTTTATTATTCTTAAATTATTCATTTTTTAAATTTGATACATGTAAATAAAATAAGATTATCAATGATGCTCAACATTTTATAAAAATCAAATTTTAGAGATTTGATTTATATCAGTTTTCATTGATATTTAAAATTTAAAGAATAATAAAAATTTTAAAGATTTGTTTTCTTTAAATCATTTCAAAAATTGATTTTAGTTTATCAAAAAATTAAATGAAGTTTGAATTATATTTAATTCAACTATGGTTTTTTATTTTAATTGTTTTATGGTAAAAGTTTATTAGCTTAATTTTTTTATATATATTAATATTTTTTTTTAGAGTTCACTTGGAATTGAATCCTATCTTAATTTAAATATTAAATAAATAAAAACAATAAATTTAAGTTAAATTATATTATTAAAAAGTAAAAACAAAAATGAAACTTTATAAAACTTTAATTAAAGAAAAATTTAAATTAAATATTTATTATTCAGATGAAACTGTTATTTTTTTATTCAATGAACTTGAAGGTACAGATATAAAAATATATAGATTACTTATTTCAAGAGAAGAACTTTATAAAAAAAATGAAGATTTTCTTCTTTTTAAAAATACTGATAAATTAATCCATGTAATTAAAACATGTATTGAATCAAATAATTATTCTGTAAAAATTGAAAAAAATAATTTTTTGATTTTCGAAATTAAAGATTTATTATTCAATAATGGAAGTATTAAAATTCAAATTCCTGAATTTAGTGATTTATATCCAGAAGAAGAAAATTTTACAAAAATAAAATTAAAAGAAGAATCTGCAATTAATTCTTTTAAAGGAGGTAATATTTTAGAAGATAATGAAAAAATATTAATTAGTAAATGGATTCATCCAACAAAAGTTATCAAATTTAATTTATTATATTCTACAAATGATAGTAATGATAGTGGAACATTTCATTATTATTGTGATGGAAATTCTCCAACTGTAGTTATAGTAAGAGAACAAAGTTCATATAATATGAAATTTGGAGGATATTCAACAAATACATGGCAAGCTCCTTATGGAACTTCTACTTTATGCAGAGCTCCTGATTCATTTCTTTTTAATTTAACAAAAAAAGAGAAATATAATTTAATTGATCCATTATGTCAAAATGCAATATATAAAAATAATTCTTATGGACCTGTTTTTGGTAATAGTTCTTCTAGTGCTGATTTATTTTTATATAATAGTTCTACATCATGTTGTGAAAAAGTTTCCTATGATACTGGGAATTATAATTTATTGGGTCAATCTGGAAAAACCTCTTTTAACTACTCAGTTTATGAAGTTTATCAAGTTATTTTTGATTAAAAAACAAATCTGGGTTTGGGTATTGGTAATTGGGTTTTTGTATATTTTTTATTTAAATTTTTTTTGAGAAAAAATAATTATTTTGTTTATATTTTAATTATCATGTCTCAAAAAATTAATAATAGATTTGAAACAAGTCGTTCACCTTATCATGCAATTGAAAATTATGATGAAAATAAAAAAAGAATTTTTACTTTAAATTTCATTGGAGAAGAAAATGAAGATGAAAATTTATTTTATAAAATTTTTAAAAAAAATAAAGATATTAGTAGTAAAAGAGTTCATTCATTAACAGTTAATAGATTTTCAATACCTACTCCATATAATCAATTCGTTTATTCTTGTAATAATCTTATTGATTATAAAAATATTAATTCAAAAATTGATTCTAAGGGAATTGACACATTAACTAAAAAAAAAGAAAAAATAACAATTTTTACAAATAAATTAAATGGTAATTATTCTGAATTATATTATCCAGAAAAAGAAGATGATATATTAAGAATTAATAATCAAATCGAAATAATTGATAATGAAAAAGTTAAGAAACAAAAAGAAGATGAAAAGAAAAAAGAAATAAATGAAAACAATAATAAAAAGAAAAACAAAGAATCAGAAAATAATCAATTCAATAAAAACCTAAAAAATAAAAAGAATTCAAAAAATAAGGATTTAACAAATCAGATAAAAGATAAACAAGATGAAAAAGATGTAATACAAAAATTAAAAGATAAAAAAGATAAAGAAAAACAAAAAGAAGGATTACATCACATAAATAAAAAGAATAAAGAAAAAGAAGGATTAAATAAATTAAATAATATAATAAATAAAAACAATAAAGAAGATGAAAAAGAAGTACTAAATAAATTAAAAGATGAGAAAAATAAAGAAAAGGAAAAAGAAGGATTAAATAAATTAAATAATATAATAAATAAAAACAATAAAGAAGATGAAAAAGAGGTATTAAATAAATTAAAAAATAATAAAAATAAAGAAAAGGAAAAAGAAGGATTAAATAAATTAAATAATATAATTAATAAAAAAAACGAAGAAGATGAAAAATATGTATTAAATAGATTAAAAGATAATAAAAATAAAGAAAAGGAAAAAGAAGGATTAAATAAATTAAATGATATAATTAATAAAAAAAACGAAGAAGATGAAAAAGAAGTATTAAATAAATTAAAAGATAATAAAAATAAAGAAAAAGAAAAAGAAGGATTAAATCAATTAAATGATATAATTAATAAAAAGAATGAAAAAGATGAAAAAGAGGTATTAAATAAATTAAAAGTTCATAAAAATAAAGAAAAGGAAAAAGAAGGATTAAATAAATTAAATGATATAATTAATAAAAAAAACGAAGAAGACGAAAAAGAGGTATTAAATAGATTAAAAGATAATAAAATAACAGAAGATAAAAAAGAAGATTCAGATAAATTAAATGAAAATAATAGAAAAGAAGAGTTAAAAATAATAACACCAGATATTGAAAATAATCTTAATAAAAATGAAAATTTTATAACAGAACCTCTTACTTTAGAAGTTATAGATTCAAAAGAAGAAACAAAAATACCTAATCAGAAAAATGTTTTAAGAGGAAAAAATCCGAATAATTTAATAAAAGAAGAAAATAAAAATAATGAACCTATATTAGATTCTATAAATAATATTCCTAATAAAGAAAACAAAGAATCTGAAAATAAAAATGAATATGAAAATGAAATTACTAAAATTCCAATTGGAGATTATGAACCTGATGATATTTATAATGATCCTTATATAAAAGAAAAAATAAATTTACTTATAAATCATTCGGGACAAACCCCAAAATTTAATTTAATGAAATGTTTTAAAAAATGGAAATTACATTTAATAAAAACTAAAATTTTTTCAGGAATAAAAGATAAAAAAATTAAATTAAGAACTAGAGTTTATTATGATCAACCTGTAGATAAAAATTTGGGTATTAAAAATAGAAAACATAATAATCAAATTGTTGTTTCTTCAAACAATCCAAAAAGAGAAAATATTACTAATAAACCTGTTATTCATACAATTTATTCTGACAATTATAAACATAATAAAAAAGATAATATAAATCCAAAAGATGAAGTAAATAAAAATAATAAGAAAGAGATTAAAAGTAATGAAGAAAAAAAAGATGTAAATCAAAATGATATTGATAAAAAAAAGAAAGAAAATATTGCTAAAATAAAATATAATAAAGATAGAAGAAATATTGTTATTAATAAAAAAGCAAATAACATTGAAAAAACAAATAAATTAAAAGAAGGTTTAAATAAATTAAATGAATTTACAGAAAAAAAACAAACAAAAGATAAAAGAGAAGTTATAAATAATTTAAAAAGTATCAAAAAGAAATTAAATAAAGATATAAATAAATTTAATGAAATTGAAGATAAAAACAAAAATGAAGAAGAAAAAAAAACAATAGATAATAAAGAAACAAAGATAATAAACAATAAAGAAACAAAAATAGAAAAAATTGATGAAAAAAAAGATGAAATAAAATATGATTCTTGTTGTAATAATATAAGATTTATTCAAGGATGGCTTTTTATAAAAATAACTTCATTTATATCTTATCAACAAAAAAATAGAAATTTAAAAAAATATTTTGAAAAATGGAAAAAACAAACTGGAATAAAAGAAAAAATAACCAATGAAACAAAATCTCTTTTTAATCATTAATAAAAAAAAAAGAAAAAAAAAAAAAAAGGACAATTTAATTTAATCATTTAATATTATAATTAATTAAAATAATAATTAAAAAAAAATTTTTAAAAAAAAAACAAAACAAAAAAATGGAAAATAATAATAAAGAAGAGAAAACAAATTTTTTATATTTACAAGAAGCATTTAATGTATTTGATAAAGATAATGATGGATCAATAACAATAAAAGAATTAAGAACTGCAATGCGTTCTTTAGGTTATAATCCAAGTGCAGAAGAATTACAAGATTTAATAAGAGAATATGATAAAGATGATTCTGGAACAATTGAATTAAATGAATTTATGAAATTAATGACTAATAAAATTAAAGAACAAGATGAAGTAAATCAATTAATTGAAATGTTTGAAGTTTTTGATAGAAATGGTGATGGATTATTAAGTAAAGATGAAATTAAAAATTTATTTGATTCTATTAATGAAGAAATTAGTGACGAAATTTTAGAAGAATTTATTAAAGAAGTTGATTTAGATAATGATGGGAAAATCAATTTTCAAGAATTTGTCAATTTATTAACTATGAAATAATTAAATTTTGTAAATTTAGATTTTAAATAATTTTGTAATATAAGTATTTTATTCAAATCTTTATGTATAAAATTCTGGAATATTTTTTTATAATTTATAATATTTTAATATTATTATCTAATTAATTTTTTTCCTAATTGTCTTGAAAATTAGGATTCATTGAAAGAAGTGAAAATAGAATTTCTTTATAAAAATATAAATATATTTAGATGAATATATTACTTACAATTTTCCAAGTTTTTTCTTCTTTAATATTATGAAAAAAATATGAAAAAATTTTTTTATTGTTCAAAAACCCTCTAAAATTTGAGACAAAAAATAATTAATAATATTTAATTTTTTTTATGAAAAAAAAAACTTAAAACATTAATCAATAATATTTAATTTATAAAAAAATCTTCCATATTGATTAAAATCTAATCAAACAAATAAACCTTATTTTTTTCTTCTTTTAATAATCTAAGTAATGAATAAATTTTTTATAAACAAAAGTGAAAAAAGAAATTCATCCCACAACTATATAATTATGAGTTCATAATATATTTTTTATAACTAAAAATCTAGATTTTAAATGGAGTATAACTATCAAAAAAAAATTAATTCCTCTATAAAATATTTAGTAGAAAAAATTAATCATTTTGATTTATCATCTTCTTTAGAAGAAAAAATAAATTTATGTGCTGAAATATATGAAAACAAAGATAAAATTTCTTCTCAAGATTTATTTTATTCTGAAGAATGTCATCTAACAATTTTTAATTTTATTTGGAAACAAAGAAGAAAATTTTTTCCTGAAAATATTGATTTTAATCAATTAATTGATTTATTATTCAATGTTTTAATTATTTTTGAATTTTTTCCAATTAATTTAGAAACATTGACAAACTGTCATTTTATTAGTAAATTTAAAGTTTTACAAAAAATTGTCAAGAAATACAATTATATATTGTTTATTAGAATTGATGAATTAATAAAATATTGGGATGCTCAAGTGAAAAATTATCAAAAAAATAATAAAAAATTGAATAAGAAAAGAAAAAGAAATAAAACTTATTATTCTGATAATGAATCAGTTATATCTTTATTTAATGAAAGTGAAAATGAATCTTTAGATACTACTTTCTCTTTTAATTGTAAAAAAAAAAATAAAAATGTTTCTTGGAAAGAAAATTTAGTGGAAATTATGTTAATTAATACAAATGAAGAACCAAAGAAAAAATAAAAATTTAATTTTTTTCCCTATTTTAACTTTTTTTGTATTTTTGGTAAAGAAGAGAATAATCTTTATTTTGATTTAAAACTATAAATCAGTGTTTATTATAGTAATTATTATATTATACATTCTAAATAAAAGTTTATATTCATATTATTAAGAAATTTAGATTTAAAAATAAAAATTTTCTTACTTTTTTAAAAATATGAAAATATTTTTTAGTTATAAAACTACTATTTAAAGTAACATGTAATTTAAACCTTGAACAAACTTTTCATCAAATAATAAATTATTTAACAGCTAATTTGAATATAACAATATTCATATTATAATTTCCTTTAATACTTAATAATTTTCATAAAAAAGTTAAAAAAATAAAATTTAATTCATAAAAAATAATTTTTAAAATTTTTTTGAAGTATACAAATAAAAACCAAATAAACAATCCAATTAAAATAAGTGGAACTTAAAACAATTTTAAACACAATTTATCCTCTTTTCCATTTATTAAATCCTCATTATTTATTTCTTCTTTTAATTCACTTATATAATAATATATATTTACTATCTTCTTTGAAATTACAAATAAGTTTATCATATATAAACCCAGATAAAGTCCCTGTCTTATATTATAATATCCTTTTTTGAAAATTCTAATCTTTCTTTTTATAATTTGTTATTTTTCTTCTTTTGCATTTACATTTTTATGTCTAATTATCTCTAAGCCTAAACAAGTTTCAATTTTTTAATTAATATTTCACCCTTTCTTAAAATATAATAGATTTTTTCTATATCTTTTTTTTACATTAGATAAGCGAATAGTTTTAATTAAACATATATTATAATTTTTAGAATTTTATATGATAATTCATTTTTTATTTTCTACAAATTTATTAAAACCAAAACTTTTGATTGAGTATAAAAATATAATAATTTTTCAGATAATATATTTGATTGAACTATATTTTTATATTTGATTAAATCACTTTTAATTGTTCACTTTCAAAATTCAATTGAATAATGTATCTATCATATTCATTTTAAAAATTTAAATATTTAAAAAAAATTATTATTTTATCTTTTGTATTATTAAAATTGAGATTTATTTATAAAATATTTGAGGAACAAACTTTATTCTTCAATATTAACATTTCCTTTTAGAATTTTTATTAATTTTTTTTTTAAATTTATATCTAATTTACCATTATTCTTTAAGATAATATTTTGATTATTCTGTAATCCAATTTTCTCAATATTCTTTTTAGCATATAAAAGTCCAAGAGAAAAATTGTCTTTTTTTAATTGTTCTAATATATGAGATTCATTTTTATTATATTCTTTATTATATAAAATTGAATAACCAATTTGACTCAAAAATTTATCTTTTTTATTTAATTCAGGATTAATTAAATAAATACCTATTTCTTTATTTATTGGATATTTTTGATTATTTAAAAAAATTTGTCTAATTATTTTCTCAGGAGCTTTTTTTATATATTTATAGAAAATTGACTGAGCATAATCTTCATTTCCAGATATATTATTTATTATTATATTCCAAAAATATAAAAAACAAAAAATTATCCTTAAAAAATCTTTATTTGATAAATTATTATTATCAATTATATTTTCAAAAATTGAAAAATATTTTTGTTCTTGAATTGAGTTTTTATATTTTGATAATTTATATTGTAATGGAATATATATTACTGTATTAGGATCAAATCTAATAACTTTTGTTTCATTTTCCATTTTTTCTTCTATTAATTTTTGTGCAACATCAACACATTTTTTTAAATTTTTAACTAATTTCTGAAAAATTAAATTAATAATTTCTAAGTCAAATTTTGAATTTAAAAAAATATTTTTTAATTCATTTAAAATAAAAATTTCTGAATTATTTCTTCTTAGGAAATCACATAAAATCAAACTTTGAATTTCTTTATTAAAACTATTATAATATTTTTCTAAATTAAAATTAACAATATAAAAAATTTTATTTTTATTTTTGTCTTCTTCTTCAATTATTCCATCTTTAAAATAAAATTGTTTTCCTTGATGAGATAAATAAAAAAAAGATTTTTCATCACAACATTTACATATAGTTTTACTATTTGAATTTTTATTTTTAAATTTAAGGTCAATAATATCAATTTTTTTTTTACTAAAATTATACACAATAATAAGATTATTAATAACTTGTAGAGTTGAATTTTTATCTAAATTAAAATTTATTTGAAAATTCTGATTAAATGGATCGTTTAATGAAGGAAATTTTTCTAAATTTTCCATTCTAAAAATATATAAATTATTTAATTCAATTGATAAATATAAGAAATATAAATGAGAATAAATAAATTTTAAGAAATATTGATTTTTTGAATATGTTTCATTTGGATTTCCTGATTCAATAAAAATTTTATCTCTAATTTCTCTTTTGGCACTTTCATGTAATTTTTTTTTAAATATATTTCCAATAAAGGAAAATTTATCAATAAAATTTGAATGTAGATTAACATTTATTTTAAAATGTTTAATTATTTTACCATATATACTTTGATCAAATAAATTTAATAAATCAAAAGAATTATCATTTCTTTCTAAAATTAAAATTTTACATTGTCTATTATAAAAATAATTTTTAATTGGATTATTTTTTGGGATATCAATTTTTTGTGGTAATATTTGAAATTCTTCTGAACAATCACCAATAACAATATAATTTATTTTATATAAATAAACAATACAAAAAACATATTTTAAAATAAAAAAGAGTCCCAAAAAATTTTGCATATTTCCTTTAAGAGAACATATAATTAAAGAATTATTAATATTAATTCCTAAAATTTCTCTTGAACTTTTGAAATTTGTTGCTAATAACAAATAAGTTAATTCTTTATTTACAGCTGCAAATTCAAATTTATATTGATATTTAAGTGATATTGTTTTTATAAGTTTTGTTCCACATCTATTAAAAATTTTTATTCCTAAATTTGTTAAAACTATTATTTTTTTAATAATTTTATCATATATTATATTATCAATAACTTCGTCTTCTTTTATAAATTTTGAAATATCTAATTGTGTAATATCTAAAGGACTATTTTTTATATTACAATTAAACTTAATATTTATATCATCATCATCTTTGTTCATATATGAAAAAATGAATAAAATATTAATAAATTAATTTTTTTAAAAAAACTGTATATATTTTAAAAAAAAACCGTTATGAAAAAACTCAAATTAATTTCCTTCTCTGCATAAATTTCTTCAAATAAATGGTTTCTAAAATTCCAATAAAAATCATAACAATAATAATAATAACTGAGCAAGAAATAATTTTAGAAGAAAGAAAATCTAATCTTCTTTCAAATCTTCTCATTAATCTAAAACCTCTTTTATTAAAATGTCTAAGTCCTTTAGTTTTATCATTAATTTTATCAATTTCATAATCAATAGGTTCTAAGTCTTTAGTTTTTGCAAGAGAAGAAAAATCTTTTGCAGCAATACCATATTTTAAAGCAATTGAAGCATTTGTTGGTTTATTTTTATTTTTAAAACATATATTAATATAACCATTATCTGATGCTGTTGTTATATATGAATGATTTTTATTTGTTTCTCTATATATTATTTTTCCTTTTGGATTTTTTATTTCCATTAAAATTGGAAGAATTGAATTACTTAAAAATTTTACCACTGTTTCTTTTTCAAAATATTCTGAAAAACAATATTCTTCATTTGTATCTATATTAAAACCAAAATAATAAAATTGACAAAATGATAAAGTTATTATTGATTGTAAGAACAATAATTTAAAACGAATCATATTTTTTATATTTGTTGTTTTAATTTATTTAATAATAAGAAAAAAACAAATAAAAAAAAAAAAAAATAAATAACAAATAAAAAACAAAAATAAAAAAATAAACAATATATAATAAAATTAAAATTGTATAAAATCCCAAAAAAAAAATTTTAATAAATATTCTCATTAATGTCTACAGAGATAAAAAAAGAACAATACCAAAATCAAAGTAACAATAATTCTGAAGAAGAAGGAGGAGATTCTCCAGAATATGTTAAAAGAAGAAAAAATGAAGAATCAGAAAACAGTGATGAAGAAAATGAAAATGAAAATCTAAAATTAAATGAATCAGATTCGAATAATGATAATAATGATTATATTCCAAAAAAAGAAGAAGAATATAATTCTGAAGAAGATGGAAATTATGAATTAAGTGAATCATATCATAAAAAGAAGAAAAATAAGAAAAAAAAAGAAAAATATTTAAATTCAAAAAGAGAAAGAATGAAAAATAAAAAAGGAAAAAATAAAAAAAAGAAATCAGGAGCAATGGATTATTTTGATTTTGAAGCCGATGAAGATGAAAGTGATTCAAATAATAATGATGATGAAAGAGAAATTTCAGATGAACAAGCAAAAAAATTAGCAGCACAATATGAATATAAATCTAAAAATATATTTCATAGAATAAATGATGAAAATCAAGATGAAATAATTAATAGATATAATCAAACAGATTATATAGATAATTATGATAATGTTCCTGATGATGATGAAATAGGACATAAAAAATGTTTACCAACAATTTCATCTCCAAAATTATGGTTAATTAAAGTTAAAATAGGAAAAGAAAGAGAATGTGTTGAAAATTTATATCATAAATATTTTGCAAGAAATCAAGGAAAAGATCCTTCAAATATTAAAATTTTTTCTGCTGCTTCAATAGATTCTTTAAAAGGTTATATTTATATTGAAGCTTATAAAGAAAGTAATGTTAGAGAAGCTATTTTAAATATTTCTACTTTTAGAGAAAGTTCTTTAAGAATGGTTCCTTTAAATGAAATGACTCAAGCTTTTGAAAATGATAAATTTAAAAAAATTGATATTAAAGTTAATCAATGGGTAAGAATGAAAGGTGGTTTATATCAAAATGATTTAGCTCAAATTATTTATATTGAAGATCAAATTAGTAGAATTTATATTAAAATTATTCCTAGAATTATGGAACAAAATCAAAATATTGATAAAAATGTTAGTATTGGGGATTATAATAGAAAAATTAAAAAAAATATAAGAGCTAAACAAAAATTATTTAATCCTAAAAATTTTATTGGTGTACAAAAAAAAGATTTATATCCTTTAGGTGAAGTTTGTATTTGGAATAAACAATATTTTCAAAATGGATTTTTAATAAAAATAGTAAAAAAAAATTCATTAATAATAGAAAATGTAGAACCAAAATTAGAAGAAATGAATATCTTTTATATGGGGAAATCATTAAAAGATGAAAATGAAAATGGAAATGAAGAAGAAGGATTTTTAGATGCTTTAAATAATATAGATTTAAATAAAAGAAGAAAATTTCATAAAGGAGATAGAGTAAGAATAATTCAAGGAGATTTAAATGGAATAACAGGAAAAGTAATTTCTCATATAGATATAACAATTTCAATTTATCCTAATGTTATTGAATTATCTAATGAAATTTTAGAATTTCCAGAAGAATATTTAGTAAAAGTTTTTATGTCTGGAGAAATTATCTCTGTTATTTCTGGAAGTAATGTTGGAAAAAGTGGATTTATTGTTAAAATTGAAGATGATAATGATACTGCTGTTATTTATTCTGAAAATACTCAAAGTTATTATAAAGTTTCTTGTAGAGATTTAATTTTATCTAATCAATTAAATTTCGAAAAAGAAACTAATTCTAACTTTAAAATCGGAGATTTAGTACAAATTAATAATACTCGTACTGTTTGTTATATATTAAATTCTTTTAAATATTTCTTAAAAGTTATTGATACTAGTAATGAAATTAAAAATATTTCTGTTAGAGATGTTTTCTTAATTAATGTTAATAAAAGAAATACTGGAATAGACTGTAGAAGAAATCCAATAACAAAAGATAATATTGTTAAAGTTGTTAATGGTCCATATAAAGGAACAAAAGCAACAATAAAATGTTTATATAATAGATTTGTATTTTTACATAATAATGAAATAATACAATCAAATGGTATTTTTGTTGATTTATGTGATAATATAGAAATATTAGGAAGTGAATTACTTATGGAAAATGGAGAAAATGGAAGAATAAATCAAAGAAAAAAACCAACTGAAATAAAAAATTTAATAGGAAAAGTTGTTCATATTATAAGAGGAGAATGGAAAGGTTATAATGGTATATTAAAAGATGGAAATGATAAATTTATATATGTTGAATTAAATGCTAAACAAAAAACTATTAGAGTTAGTTTTCAAGATATTAGTAAAGGTGATGTTAATGATAGTGAATTAAGTAAAAATGATACTATGATGACTCCTAATATGGCTTATAAAACTCCTGCTTATTATCCACAAACTCCTACTGCTCATAGTCCAGGATGGAATATGATGACTACTCCTAATAATTATAAAAGTCCTAATCCATGGGGAAGTTAATTTTTATATACTTTTAATATATTAAATTATTAGCTTTCTTTTAATTTATATATAATAATTTTAATATTTTTTTTTTCCAATTTTTTTCAATTGAATCAAGAAAAATCTGAAATATATATATGGTTTTTCAATGTAAATAATATTGTTAATTCTTTATTTTAATTTTATTTTTTTTTTTTGATTTAAATAATAATTATTATGTAACAATGAATTTTTCGGTAATTGTTATTATTGTTTTTTTTTCAATATTTGTTTAAATAGAATGTGATATGAATTTTAATATATTCTGTTAAATCCATAGCAGTTAATTTTATTGTATCTGCAATATATTTAATAAATAAAAAAGTTTCAATATTATTATATTCATTCATTTCAGAATTTGATTTTATTGATG